>PVIY010060201.1:0-11732 GCA_004026745.1 Myrmecophaga tridactyla
TACTTTCTAAGGTCCAAAGGTGATGGTATTACTCCCTTCCTTAAAATCGTAAGGGAACTTGCATGTCTGAAGATGATCTCAGGATAAAATGTGACCTGGCTTAGTTTAAAAGGGTCTTTAAGAGCTGCCCACCCTGCAGCTTTTTGTCTGGGGAGGTTTCCTCTGCCTGGAATACTCTCCCTCCCTCTTCTGCCTTTGCTTTACTAAATCTCACTCATCCCTGAGGTCCCAGTTTAGGCTAAATCTCCCAGCAAAATGTTCCCCGCCCCCTTTCATACTAAGGCACTTACTGTGAGCCTGGAACTAATACAGTCACTTTGCTTGAGTAACTCATTTAACCCTTGGCGACCACTGAAGGGTTTGGTATGAAATTGTGTCAATTTATGAAAAAGGGAAGTGAGGCCCAGATACAAATAAAGGCTGCCTGGGATTTTGGCCGAGGCAGCCGGAATCTAGAGACCCCCTTCCCTTGCAATACTTTGGCCCCTTTATCTTTCTACCTTTTCACCCATTGGCATCGTTCCATTTTTGTTTGTTTCCGCTTGTTTCTCCTACTGAAATGTTAAGCTCTTTGAAGGCAGGGACATGCCAATTTAATTCAATTGTACCTTTCTTCTAAATGAACCTCTTAATCATCTCAACCAAACTTGCAAAGTTGTAAGGACTAAATGAAATAACTAATGGAGAATGCTGAGCCCAGACAAGGTCCCTTGGACAGACAGAGCTGCTGCAGATTTCCTCTGCAAGGGTCCAGGTCTGCTGACCCATCCTCTGTTTGCAGATGGACATTCTAGGTCGATGGACTATCCTGGTGTGGGAGATCCTGACCAAGCTGACGTCCTTGTGCAACACGTCCAGCCCACGAAGCCCTTTGCTTACATGAAACCCATCGTACGTGAGGCACCAAAGCTCACAGAACCAGTTTTTCTTGTAGAAAGAAGCGTGTACGAAAAGTCCATAGTGGAGAAGGCAGCATGTCTGAGAAAGAGGCCGCCGTGGCAGGAGGTCAGGCCTTCCTCGAGAAGCCAGCTCCCATGTAGAAATAGGATACTTCATGGGGCCAAATTTTCATAGACAGCTGGACAACCACGTGGAAGCAGAAACCAGCCAGGCACCTCCGGCTGCTTTTCAAGCAACTTCAACACAAGGGGACATGCTGCAAGACAACAGCCCCCAAACCTTCCAGGTTGGGATAAGATTCCAGGCGCTGCCTGATGCCTCTGGTTATTAACATCTTAGGGGGTCCCCTCCTTTAGGTATCTATCCCTCCCTAGACTTCAGACCCTTGGCTGGCTCAGGTTTTCCTGTCGTGCAGGCCCCCTCTGGCATCTTTGTGTGTGGGGTTCCAGGCTTTTCCACCCACATTGCACAATGACCCCTGCCAGTTGCTGCTGGACTCACTTTTCTGACCTGGCTGTTTGCTACATGTGCCTTTCCCCAAGGCAACAGGCTTGAATCCCTGATTCTGCCTTCACTCCTTCCTACCTATAGCAAAACATCTGCCATGTGCTGTGCTAATTGAGTCTCTCAGCCCTCCTCAAATAATCCTTATGGTGCCACCTATCTACTTGAGATGCTTCTCTTGTCTGCTTTGTAAGTTATGTTTCATCAGACATATGTATTTAGTTCCTCAAAGCTTTTTAAAAACAAAAAATAAAAAAAACAAAGCAAAACAAAAAAGAACAGAGACCATCAGGAGATAGAAATAGGGTAGATATTATGTAATTGGAGCTGAATGGATACAGATTGTGCAACAGGATTAATTGGAAAAATTCAGAAATGGATAGCACAATACTACCTAAGTGTAATACAATAATGTTAGTACACTGAATGAAGTTGAATGTGAGAATGATAGAGGAAGGAGGGCTGGGGGCACAAATGAAATCACAAGGAAGATAGATGATAAAGACTGTGATAGTATAATCTAGGAATGCCTAGAGTGTATAACGATAGTGACTAAATGTACAAATTTTAAAAATGTTTTTGCATGAGGAAGACCAAAGGAATGTCATTACTGCAGGGTGCTGAAAATAGATGGTAATTAATATTTTAAAATTTCAACTTTAAATTTTAAATGTGAGACTAAAGCAAAAAAATGTCTATTTGGTACAAAATTTATATTTTGACTAGTGCATTTCCCAATATAACATATGTAGATAGCTTGGTTGAACAACATAAGTACATGGAACCTTGGGTAGGACATGAGATTTTGTTGGTTTGTCCAGAGTGATGCCCCGATGAATCCCAGAGTGATTTGATTAGTGGATGGAAAAGTATTTGCAAAGTCCCCTTCAGGGAATGGTGAGAATGGGGGAAAATTCAACTTCCCCAAGTTGAATTCTTGATATTCTCACAAGCAGTGTGGACAACCAAAGCTGCAGGCTGAGCCCCCAGTCTTGCAGTTTGTTCATATGAAACTTAACCCCACAAAGGATAGGTCAAGCCTAGTTAAAATTAGGCCTAAGAGTCACCCCCAAGAGAACCTCTTTTGTTGCTCAGATGTGGCCTTTCTCTCCAGCTAACACAACAAGCAAACTTACCACCCTCCCCCTGTCTACGTGGGACATGACTCCCAGGGGGGTAGACCTTCCTAGCAACATGGGACAGAAAGCCTAGAATGAGCTGAGACTCAGCATCAAGGGATTCAGAAAAACCCTAGAATGAGCTGAGATCCAGCATCAAGGGAAAGCCTTCTCGACCAAAAGGGGGAAGAGTGAAATGAGACAAATTGTCAGTGGCTGAGAGATTCCAAACAGAGTTGAGAGATTATCCTGGAGGTTATTCTTACGCATTGAGTAGATATCACCTTATTCAAGATGTAATGGAGAAGCTGGAAGGAACTGCCTGAAAATGTAGAGCTGTGTTCCAGTTGCCATGTTTCTTGATGATGATTGTGTAATGATATAGCTTTCACAGTGTGACTGTGTGATTGTGAAAACCTTGTGTCTGATGCTCCTTTTATCTACCTTGTCAACAGATGGGTAGAACCATATATGGAATAAAAATAAATAATAGGGGGAACAAATGTTAAAATAAATTTAGTTTGAAACGTTAGTGATCAATGAAAGGGAAGGATAAGGGTATGGCATGTATAATATTTTTTTCTGTTTTCATTTTATTTTTCTGTTGTCTTTTTATTTCTCTTTCTGAATTGATGCAAATGTTCTAAGAAATGATCATGATGATGAATATGCAACTATGTGATGACATTGTGAATTACTGATTATATATGTAGAATGACATTATCATAAGTTAAGAATATTTGTGTTTCTTTCTTGTAATTTTCTTTTTAATTAATAAAAAATTTTTAATTAACTTCTGCATGAGACTGAAACAAAAATTGTTTATTTGGTACAAAATTTATATTTTGACTAGTGTATTTCCTAATATAACTTATGTGGACAGTTTAATTAAACACTATAAATACATAGAATCTTGGGTAGGGCATGAGATTTTGTAGGTTTGTCCAGAGTGATGCCCTGATAAATCCCAGAGTGATTTGAACAGTGAATAAAAAAGTATTTGCAAAGTCCCCTTGGGGGAATGATAAGAAAGGGGGAAGATTCAACTTCCCCATTTGGAGAATTCCTGATATTCTCACAAGCAGTGGGGACAACCAAAGCAATAAGCTGAGCCTTAAATCTTAGAGTTTGTTCATATGGAAATTATCCCCGCAAAGGATAGGCTAAGCCTACTTAAAATTAGGCCTAAGAATCCCCCCAGAGAACTTCTTTTGTTGCTCAGATAAGGCCTTTCTCTCTCAGCCAACACGACAAGCAAATTCTCTGCCCTCCCCATCTCTACATGGGACATGACTCCCAGGGATGTAAACCTTCCTGGCAACATGGGACAGAAATCCAGGAATGAGCTTGGCCTTGGCATCAAGGGATTGAGAAAAACTTCTCAACCAAAAGGGGGCAGAGAGAAATGAGACAAAATAAAGTGTCAATGGCACAGAGATTTCAAACAGAGTTGAGAGGTTATCCTGGAGGTTATTCTTATGCATTATATAGATATTACCTTTTTAGTTAAAAGTTGTATTGGAGAGGCTGGAGGGAAGTGTCTGAAAATGTAGAGCTGTGTTCCACCACCCACACTTCTTGAAGACGATTATAATGATATGGCTTTCGCAGTGTGATTGTGTGATTGTGAAAGCCTTGTGTCTGAAGCTCCTTTTATCTATGGTATGGACAGATGAGTAAAACATATAGATTAAAAGTAAATAGATAATATGGGGAACAAATGTTAAAGTAAATTTAGTAGATTGAAATGCTAGTGATCAATGAAAGGGAGTGGTAAGGGGTATAGAAAAAAATAGGCGAAATAAAGACTAAAATATATTGGGTAAGTGGAAGTATAGGTGGTCAATGAGAGGGAGGGGTGTGGGGTATGGTATGTATGAGTTTTTTCTTTTTATTTCTTTTTCTGAAAGGATGCAAATGTTCTAGGAAATGATCATGGTGATGAATGTACAACTATGTCATGATATGGTGAGTTATTGATTATATATCAAGAATGGAATGATCATATGGTAATGTTGTTATGCTTTTTAAAAAATTTAAAAATTGAAAAAAACAAGAAAACAAAAGAAAGAAAATGAACTGCAGACAATTCACCTTGGGATCTTACCAAGTTTAAATTATATTTATTTACTTATATCCTTATCTTGTTGGGAGGATTTAATCCACTTTATGTAGGAACATGATAAAGCAAATCATTTTAACTGATGAAAGGAAAAATAAAAACGTAAAGAATGAAGCTAAAACACTAAATAAATGACATGAAATCCTGTTCACCTTCTTGGGATGAACCATACAAATGGACTCAGAGCTCAGAGGAAAACTACCTGCTACATGATGGGAAAAGCACAATTGTCCCTAAGACAGAAACCATAATTAAATTTCATTCAAGGTGTCTCATAGAGAGGTGTTCTAGTTTGCTAACTGCTGGAATGTGATACACCAGAAGAAACTTGATGGCTTTTAAAAGGGGGAATTTATTAAGTTGCAAGTTTACAGTTCTAAGCCTGTGAAAATGTCCAAAGTAAAGCAAGGCTATAGAAATGTCCAATCTACAGCATCCAGGAAATGATACCTTGGTTCAAGAAGGCCAATGAAGTTCAGGGTTTCTCTGTCAACTGGAAAGGCATATGGTGAACATGGCGACGTCTGGTAGCTCTCTCTCCAGGCTTCTCGTTACATGACACTCCCCCAGGGGCATTGTCCTTCTTTGTCTCCAAAGGTCTCTGTCTGTGTGGCTCTTATGGTTGTCCTGGCTCTCTCCAAAATGTTTCTTCTTTTAAAGGATTCCAGTAAACCAATCAAGACCCTCCTGGAATGGGTGAAGCCACATCTCCACTTAATCAATTATTAATATCCCCAATTGAGTGTGTCACATCTCTTCTGCTGGAAACTAATCAAGCTTCCAACCTATAGTACTGAATAGGGTTTAAAAGAAAGGCTGCCACCAGAGGATGGACCAGATTATAACATGGCTTTCCTCGGGTACATAATCCTTTCAAGCCAGCATGGTGGGGATTAAGGTAATTCAGAATACAGGGTTAAGGAAGACACTGACTATAATTTAGAACCTCACCTACCCTTTGAGACCAAAGGAAGAAGGTTTTATTATATCCAGAACCTGGTTTCCCTATAGCACATAATCTAACTCAACCTGTTTAAACAAACCAAACATAGGGACCCCAGAATAAGAATGAGAGCCTGTAATCCTGTACAGTTTACTGTAATGCCTGGATACATCCCAGAGTATATTAAGCAGATAATCAAAAAGTATTGGCAAAGTCCTTTGAGGAATGGGAGAAAAATATTAGAAGTAATAAACTTTATTACTGGCACTCAATACTGTGCCAAACATCAGGGACACCCAAATCAATAGGCCAAGCCCTTGATCTTGAGGCTTACTCTTGTGAACCTTATGTATGTGGCAGAGAAGCTTGGCCTACCTATAAGTATGCCTAAGAGCCACACCCAGATGACCTCTTTTGCTGCTCAGATGTGGCCTTTCTCTTATTTCTAAGCCCAATTCTGCAAATGAAATTCCCCACCACATGGGACATGACATCCAGGGATAAAAGTCTCTGTGGTGGCATGGGAGATGACCCCTAGTGATGAGCCTGGCCCTGGCACCATAGGATCAACAATGCCATCCTGACCAAAAGGGGGGAAAGAAGTGTAAGAAATAAGATATCAGTGGCTGAGAGTGTTCAAATAGTTGGGAGGATACACTGGAGGTCAGTGTTATATATGCTTCAGTTAGACATTGCTATGAATCATAACTGGTCAAATCCCAACCAAAACCATTCCTGCCAATCCTACAGAATACCTAGGGCATTATATAAGATTCTAGAAAGGTTCCAGGCAGTAGGGTAACTCTCCAAACCTACAACCTCCAGATGGGTCCCTGGACCAGATAAGTCCTAAAATGCAGAGGGGCCATTCCCTCCAGAACATTAACTGGTTCCATCCCCCTATTCCATACTATTGACAGCCTCTTCCAACATGAAGAATTTTGAATGGGCATAGAACAAATAACCAAAAGTGTGGGAGAAATATCAAAGGTGATGGTGAGTTATACAGAGAAGTTCAGGTTTAACTAATGAGTATGAGTGCCAAATCATTATACTGATATTTCTTTTAGCCTCCAGCACTTTATATCAGCTACAAATAAAAACCTAAAATTGTGGAATTGTAAACCATACCAAGCTCTGAAATCTGTTCTACAACTAATTGTTGCTATTTTACTTTGAAATTTACTGCTTTTGTGTATATATATTATTTAAAGAGAAGGAAGAGTATAATAGAGACGATAGGATTTAACAAATGAGTGTGACTGCTGAATCATTATATTGATATTTCTGTTGGTCTCCAGTGTCTTGGAGCAGCTAGAAGAAAAAACAAAAAATGGTGGAACCGTAATGCATAGCAAACTTTAAAATCTGTTCTATAACTACTACTTAAAATGTTTGTGGAAATTTATTGCTTTTTTGTATATATGTTATATTTCACAATTAAAAAAAAAAAATTACATTCCAGAAACCTACAATCTCCAGATGGGTTCTTGGGCCAGATAAGCCCTGAAACCCAGAGGGGCCAGCATCTCCAAGGATATCAACTAATTCCATCCCCCATCCTATATTATTCAACAGCCACTTCCAATATGAAAAAATTAGAATGAGCATAGCCCAAATACCCCTAAAGAATGGGAGTATTGGAAAGGAGTTAGAGTGCAGGCAGCAAGACTAATACAGAAGACTGGAGTAATTCAAGGAAGAAACAAAGGGTTATTAGGGTGTAAATTAATGGAGAGGCAATGGGAATGGAAGAAGATAAAGACTCCTAATATTTGGCTTGGATAACTTTTGTATAGGAGTCCATAAAAATACATTCCAAGTTATTCTCATGTTGCACTTAGACTTTTTTTTAATTAGGTCTAATCTATTGATACATCAAAATTTCTGTTATTTGAGAGAAATAAAGGATTAAGGCAGTAATTTCCAAACTTTGCTCATTACCAGGATCGCCTTGGGGTTTGTGTAAAAATAATTTATTTTAAAGAGTGGACATGAATGAAGAGTAGTTTTAGGCATAATAATTAACCAATACCTGTAAAAAATCTAAGTAGGCTTTTGGGTGTACAGATCTACAGTTTGACAGTTCTAAGATAGATACAGACTTTGGAATTATGAACATGAAAGTCCTATGTGAAGCCATAAGTGTGGATTAGGTCATCCACAGTAAGAATGTAGAGAGAACCTAGAACAGCATCCTAACAAGTATTGAGACTGGAGGGAAGGAAGAGAAAAAGAAATGAAGAAAGGGACTCAGAGTGGCTAGAAGAGGTAAGAAGAAAATCAGAACAGCTAAGAAAAGAGTTTTAAGAGGAAGCGGTTCGAGGTATTAAGACCACAGAAACCTCTTCCTGCTAGATTATGTTGCCCCTTTAAGACAGTACTATATATCCTGTGAGTTTTAAACTTAAACAGATGATCAAAATCCCGTGAGTAGCCTCTCAAAAAAATATAAACTGAAAGGCACTTGATGGAGACTATGAATCTGTATATTTTTAAAACTTCCTAGGTGATGCTGACTACAGCTGGGTTTGGGAACCATTACCTCAAATCACATGTTTAATTCAGGAACAGAAAAATTTCATTGAAACAATGGCTAGATCTAAAAAATAAAAATTTAGGTAGAATATCAGGATAATATTGATTTAACAACTTATAATCACCCATCGGAAGAGTAAAGGCTATTACCTAACTTTCCACAGCATTACAATGGCACCTTAAGAATATACTAATCTCTCAGTAGAGAGTTTACAATTTTCAAAATATTTAAGTAAAGCCTGTGAATAAACAGAAAGAGCTAAAATTAAATAATTTATTATAAAGAAATTTTTCAGAAATCTGTTTCATCAACATACACAATTGTATTTTAGTGTATATATAACTGAAGTAGGAAAACTTTAAAAATTATTAGGCTACACTAAGTTTCCTGTAACAACTTACTGTTCTGTACCCTAAAGAAGTATGGCTTACTTGATAGGAATGTTCATTAAACAATTGACTTTGGTTATCATTTGGAACCAAACCTTTCATTTCTCTGAATAACAGGAGGAAAAAATGTAATATATTGACTATAAATTCTCCAAATTTCAAAGTTGGTCTGGTTAATTAATTCGTCAAGACAAACTCTTTAATTCTATTTTCTACTCCTAAGTAACTAAATCAAATTGTTGACCACCAATGAATAAAGTAAACTTGACGCTCTAATTCCAACCTATTAATCATTATATGTATTATTCTTAGAATCAAGTCATTTTCCTAAGTAAATAAGACTCTCCTTTAAGGAATAAGTGCATTCTTAACAGATTCTGGAACTCGGCTTGCACAGTAGTCATAATTTCTCAGTGTGGCCAGGACTCCTGCAGAGTTCATATGCTTCACTTCCTTGTTATACTGAAGGGCATTTCCATGGATATCAGTTAACTTGCCTATAGAAAAAAAAATCAATACAGTGTTAATGCCTGGTTGGATTATTATGTTTCTAGTTATTTTTAAGTGGCTTTTGCTTTTCTTTCCACTAGTACCCAGTTAATTCTGGATAAAATAAGGAAGAAATGAACGACCATAAAGACTAAGACTTTAATCCACTATAAATTTTAAATTTAAACTTTAAATTTAAAACTATAAAGCAATGTTTAAACTAAGTGAAGGATAAAAGATTATCTTTTTCTCCTTGTTAAAGTTAATTTCATTTAGCATTTTCAATTTAGATTTCTTGCTATCAAGAAAAACTGACATCCACAGATATCAGTTAACTTGCCCAGAGAAAAAAACATTAATTCAATCTTAATGCCTGCCTGGATCATTATGTTTCCAGTTATTTTTAAGTAGCTGCTGTTTCCCTGTCCAATAGCATCCAATTAATTCTGGACAAAATAAGGAAGAAATGAGTGACCATAAAGATTAAGACTATAATCTACTTTAAACTTTAAATTTAAAACTATAAAGCAATGTTTAAACTAAGTGAAAGATAAAAGATTATTTTTTTCTGTTAAAGTTATTTTCATTCAGCATTTTAAATTTAGATTTCTTGGTATCAATCCAATTTTAATAAGAACTCAATAAATAGAGTTAATTACATACTAGACTCAAACAATGAAATTTGTTTGCTCTCTTTTCCTGAGTTGACTATTTTTCCTATTGATTATACTCTGTCACCACTATCACCATTTTCCAAAGTGCTTTCTTCATTTTACCATTTAATATTGACAATTTATTTGCTAAGAACTTAAGTAAAGAATGATCATATATGGTATAATCTAGGAATGCCTAGAGTGTATAATGATAGTGACTAAATGTACAAATTTAAAAATGTTTTTGCATGAGGAAGAACAAAGGAATGTCAATACTGCAGGGTGTTGAAAATAGATTATTATATTTTAAAACTTTAACTTATGTGTGAGACTAAAGCAAAAATTGTTTACTTGGTACAAAATTTATATTTTGATTAGTACATTTCCTAATATAACTTATGTGGACAGCATAATTGAACACCATAAGTACATGGAACCTTGAGTAGGGCATGAGATTTTGCAGGTTTGCCCAAGGTGAGGCCTCAATAAATCCCAGAAGGATTTGAACAGTGAATAAAAAAGTATTTGCAAAGTCCCCTTGGGGGAGTGGTGAGAAAGAGGGAAAATTCAACTTTTCCAAGTGGAGAATTCTTGATATTCTCACAAGCAGTGGGGACAAACAAAGCAATAGGCTGAGCCCCCAGTCTTGGGGTTTGTTCATATGAAACTTAACGCCGCAAAGGATAAACTAAGCCTACTTAAAATTTGGCCTAAGAGTCACCCCAAAGAGAACCTCTTTTGTTGCTCAGATGTGGCCTCTCTCTCTCAGCCAACACAACAAGCAAACTCACTGCCCTCCCCCTCTCTACATGGGACATGACTCCCAGGGGTGTGGACCTTCCTGGCAACGTGGGACAAAAATCCTAGAATGAGCTGGGACTCAGCACCAAGGGATTGAGAAAACCTTCTCGACCAAAAGGGGGCAGAGAGAAATGAGACAAAATAAAGTGTCAATGGCTGAGAGATTCCAAACAGAGTCGAGAGGTTATCCTGGAGGTTATTCTTACACATTAAGTAGATATCACCTTGTTGTTCAAGATGTAGCGGAGAGGCTGGAGGGAACTGCCTGAAAATGTAGAGCTGTGTTCCAGTAGCCATGTTTCTTGATGATGATTGTATAATGATATAGCTTTCACAATGTGACTGTGTGATTGTGAAAACCTTGTGTCTGATGCTCTTTTATCTACTTTGTCAACAAAGGAGTAGAACATATGGAATAAAAATAAATAATAGGGGGAACAAATGTTAAAATAAATTTAGTTTGAAATGCTACTGGTAAATGAAAGCGAGGGGTAAGGGGTATGGTATGGATAATCTTTTTTTCTCTATTATCGTTTTATTTCTTTTTCTGATGTCTTTTTATTTCTTTTTCTAAGTCGGTGCAAATGTTCTAAGAAATGATGAATACGCAACTATGTGATGATATTAAGAATTACTGATTGTATATGTAGAACGGAATGATATCTTAATGTTTTGTTTGTTAATTTTTTTTAATTAATAAAAAAAGTTAAAAAAAATAGATATCACGTTTTTAGTTAAGGTGGAACAGAGAGGCTGGAGGGAACTGCCTGCGAATGTAGAGCTGTGTTCCAGTAGCCACATTTCTTGAAGATGATTATATAATGATATAGCCTGTGCAATGCTGAGTGATTGTGAAAACCTTGTGTCTGATATGTCTTTTATCTATGGTATGGACAGATGAGTAAAACATATGGATTAAAAATAAATAAATAATAGGGGGAACAAAGGTTCAAATAAATTTAGTAGATTGAAATACTAGTGATCAATGAAAGGGAGGGGTAAGGGTTATGGTATCTATGAATTTTTTTCTGTTTTCTTTTTATTTCTTTCTCTGAATTGATGCAAAATTTCTAAAAAATGATCATGATGATGAATATACAACTATGTGATAAAAGGAAAAAGAATGTTCATATTGTATTTTGCCTGGTTTTATTACTAAAAATTTAATAAAAAATAAAAAAAGAATGATCATAAAATATAATTGTAAGAAGAATTTAACTTCCTTATCATGCAATTTAATATATCAATATATTATCAGATATATCAACAAGATT
>PVIY010060202.1:0-11732 GCA_004026745.1 Myrmecophaga tridactyla
GGAAGTTTATTTTATATATTTTCCCACAGTTTGAAAAAAAAAAGGCAGCTAAAGAGACAATGATAAAGGCAATACATGATCTTGGAAGGGAGGAGAGAAGATTTAAAACGACTTTACTGGGACATATGGGAAAACTAGAATTATATACTGTAAGCTTTATATCAAGGTAAAGTTTCTTGAATTTGATATTGATCTTAAGGTGGTCACATAAATGAATATCCTTATTCTTAGAAAATGTACATGGCAGTATTAAGTGTTCAAGGAGCATGATGTATACATTCTACACTCAAGTGTTCAGAAAATGGATTGACAGAGGGATAGAGAAGGAATGATTGATAGATGGATAGAATGATGTGGCAAAATATTTAAATTAATGCAATCTGGTTTTCTGGAGGGATGGTGGTATGATGAAGTTTTTATATGGGGCTTGTATTATTTCTGTAACTGTCCTGTAAGTTTGAAAGTATTTCAGAATTAAAAATTAACAAAAAGAAGAAACTAATCTTCCTCTCCTTTCTATACCAGCTGTGATTTAATAGCACTTGTTTTGACATAAAACTCTATTAAACTTCTTAAAATAACAGATTTAAAAGTCTAAGCTCCAAGGTCAGAGCCACTCCTGTCTTTTCTTCTTCCCAGCAGTTTAAAAGGATCTAATTTACTTAAATGCCATTTTGCCCAGCCTAAAATTCTTTCCATTTATAAAGGGCCTGCTCAGTATTAATTTTTTATAGTTACTTTGAGCGATTCTATATTATCCTTAAAGTATGTATCCCATGAATAGTAATTTTCTTCTAAGTCAGGACAGAGATTCTTATACCTTTGTTAAGTACCTTCAAAACTATGCTTTCTCAAAAGAAAATGGATATACATCCAAATTTTAATTGAGAAAATGATACAGGAAAGAAATCAGAACAAGGAAAGATGGGGTAAGAAAAAATATTACGATGTAACTCTTTAGAATTCTGCATACACAAGATAGATATTTATAGTCACAAGGTGGAAATAAAAATGATAAACATATTTTGTAAAATTTAACTTGTTTCATAATATAATAATAATCTTAATCTTTTTTCAGTATTATTTTACCATTCTCCTAACCCCAACCCCATCCTTACTTTAAATCTTGTTTCACCCAATCATCTTTTTTTTTTGCATGCTGTATGGTGGGGGTCACGTTTCATTCTTTTTCCATGTGAGTATCCCCTTATTGCAGCACCACTTGTTGAATTTTTGGTTTATTGGTTTATTTGTTTGGGAAGTATATGGGCCAGGAATTGAACCTGGGTCTCCCATATGACAGGCGAGAATTCTACCACTAAACTACTCTTGCATCCTCACTCAATCTCCTTTCAAACTTACTTTATAGGCAGGTGAGAATACTGAAGCAGTGACCCAGAACAGTCACACATACACACATACACTTAGGTCACATGTACACTCACAAGAATGTTTGCCCACAGAAGCATGCAACCACAAGCTGAAATCCCTCCCCTGGCTTCATAAAGAAGAGAAAAAAAAAGTTGGATTGCTATTCTTAGTTTTCATGATATGTATCTAATTAAAGCAAAATTTATTGGATCGTTTTCATAATTAACTGAAATTCAGAGAAATTTCTTTCAAATTATTTGAGATCCTATATTATTTTTTGAAAAACAGGTTATGGTAAGTGCAGTATGAGAATGATATATCTATGTTGAACTAATCAGAAACTGGTAGGTTGCCACTTCTACAATAAGTTCACATCTCCTTTCTTGCTCGTAGTGTATTCTCAGTGCCTAACCATAAAATTCTCTTAGGATATCTACACTGCAGTCTCTCAACCAGTTGAGTCAGGCACTTTGATACACAGATGTCCTTGAGCATCAAGTCATTTCCTTTGCAAATGTGAAGCTTAAGGAATCAAAGATGGAAAAAGTATAGTACAACCATAATGAAAATGAATGAGAGCAAGGAAAGGGCTTTTGCATATATATAGTGTTTGAGAATGAAATATGAATGAATGAAAACTAAAAGGGCAGACATCTTCATTCCAGACGTCTCACAAGAGCTGTCCCAGACATTTGGGTTCGAGAACGGTATACTGAGTTAACTATGGCAAAATTGGTGGAATAAAGGCATTTTGTTCACATCCATAAAAATAACTAGAAGGATAACTCTCCATTTCTAATTAAAAGGACAGCCACAACTATTGGTCAAACTGAGAGCTGACACTTCCCCTTTTAGATCTTGAAAAGCATGTATCTTTCCCACAAGTGACGAGTCTTAAAAGAAATATCCTTTCATTCTTGGCTAGAGTGATCTGATAAAAATAGGGAGGACAAGGCATGGGAGAAACAATATTCTCATAGAGACCCAGTTTCCTGTCCAGGAGGTGGAGCTGCGGACACACCAGGCCAGCCGTCTTTTGTATGAGCTGTGACCTAGCGTCTAGTTGAGATCTAGGGGTGAAGTGGGATGAGGGAGGTGGGAATAGGCATAGAGCCTGTGACCTAATGGGCTTGTGTCAACCTCTGAAATCTGAGAGCTAAAGGCAAATGATTCCCTAGAGAGAGTAAAGGGAATAACAGATTTGGTGAAAGGGCATTTGAGATTAAATAAGGGGAAGTTCCCCAAGTAATCTGGTACCTAAGTGAGAAAAGGCCTCTCTCCAAAGGAATATAAGTAAAAGGCAGATGAAAAACATGAATCACTAAAGAAATTTCCCCCAAACATTGCTTGGATAAATAGTTCGCTCTGACCTTTAAGAACTCTTCCTTTTTTTTCAAACGCTGAGGAAATGCAAAAATCCAGAGAAGAGTTAGACAACAAAATAAAATAGAACTCCCAGAGTTTAGGAAAGGAATAAAAATTAAAAATCAAAACTGTACAGAGAAAATTACATTAAAAGCAATAAAACTAACACAACTGAAAACCAGGATCCTAATAGGCTTGAGAAAATTACACAAAATAAAATTGAAAAATGGAAACTATATTAGGTTGAACCATATGAAATTGTAATATGTGATCAGATTTGAACTACAAAAATGGCAATTCCAAATGGTTTAACCTACCAAAAACGATGTTGGAGGAAATGATAGAATCAAAGCTCAGGAAAAAATTCAGGGTGGTCTCAGACTTCTCGCAGCAGTTCTTAATGTCATAAAACAATAGCGCTTTGTCTACAATAGAGCAACGTAGCCTGGCTGTCCTTTAAAAATCAATGCGGGCCCATCCCGAGGGGGGCGGCGCCGCGGGACGGTCGGGCCTGAGCCTCCCGAGGACCTCTGGGTCAGGGCTTTGAAAACAGCACAGTTACCTGTGAAACGCGCGCGGGAAGCCCTGTGCTCTGTTTCTCACACCCCGAGTTCCTCGTGACTCTGCAGGACGTTTGCCTTGGTTGGCACGCTCTAGGGGTTTGGCTTCCTGAGTGAGAAGGAAACGTGTGTCGCTTTGTTTTTGTGAATACATGGAATTGTTACATTTGCGGACACCGACGGGTAGGTAAAACTGGTGTAACAGTCTTTCCTCAGTTTGGTTAAAGTGAAGTTGGGATCAGCTGCGGTTGGCACTATATTATGGGTTAAATGACTTAGATGGCAAGAGCGTTTTTCACATTTTATCTGATGTGCGTGTGAGATACTGGTAGTGAACCTAGCTTAACAGGCAGGCGGTTGCCTACCACACATTTTATTTCCCAGTTAAGAAACCATGTTACATCTGGAGTACAAGACAGTGAACATGACGTAGGGATACTTTTGAATGTTTTAAATAATTAAAAAAGAAAACGGCTTAAAACTTAAGCATAACTGTTATTAGTAGCCAACGATTTGTGCTCACCTTACAATTCATGGTGCCCCAAAAGAGTACAAAATCAGTGGTTTGAGACCCAAAAGGGTATACAGTTAAGCTTTCCTCAGCCCTAGCTAACAAAGACTGAACCGGTTGTTCCTTTCTTTTAACAAATTTAAGCAGCTAAATATAAAGAGTAGTGTTACTTTTTTTTAAAACATTTAATAATGTAGGAAAAGACTTAAAGACATAAAAACATCTGGGTGTAAATTGGTACTGTTCCCACATCCCAGCGATCAGTCACTGTTCAATTTTACACTAGTTCTATCCTGAGGATAGCTGGAATCAGAACTTCTTTCCTTGTCCTGGCTAGTGCAGACAACTATATCTTCTTTTGCTGTAAAGTAAACCATCAAAAATACTTTATGGTGTCATAGTCATTCTACTATGAGTGCTCAATGTGTCTAACTGTCCACATCCCACATTGCCAACTCAAGATTAAAATGACAATTTCTGTCTTGTTTAGCTATTCTAAAAAGGAAAGATTATATTTTTCAATCAGTAGGGAGTAATTTTCTTTTTCTAAAAATACACTTATGTACATAGAAAAAGTTAGAAGGATATCCACAAGGTTTTAACTTGAATTGTATGGAATATAATGGTTTTTTTTCCTTCCTTATAGGCATTTTCCAATTTTCTCCAATTTGCATATACTGCTTCTGTATTAATAAAAGAATATTAAATTTACAGTCTCTAATTTACCTGGAATCACAATCTGTTTTGGGTTTACTGAGTTAATTTTAAAACAGTGGTCTCTTTAGCAGCTACTTATCACTGCATTTTCTCAAAGTGCTTATCTACCCTTACTCTTACTAGAATTTAATTTTAAAATCTTTATATGGTGATTACATAAGTGAATATCCTTGTTTGTAGGAAATGTGTTCACCGAGTATGATGTGTGCAACCTACTTTTAAATTTTAGATAGATAATAGAATTAAACGGCAAAGGTGGCAAAATGTTAACATTTTATATGAGTATGTAGAGGTGAGGGTATGCTCAGATTCTCTGTATGAATTACTCTTGGAGCTGTCCTGTAAATTTCAAAACAATAAGTTAAATTTAGTTTATCCTCCCAGAAAAAAGGGAAAAAAAAGAATAAAGGCAAAATCCAGGTATTCTCAAGCATGAGTGAACTCAGAATGACACACTCGTGAGCCAGTCTTTAAAAAAATAAAAAACTACCAGGTGATCCAACTTTGGAAATTTAACTTATAGATAATAGTAATTAGAAATAATTCCATTAGGATAAAAATAATATAATTAAAACAGAAAGGTCTCCTAATTTCCTCGTGGTATAGATACCATCTAAAATTGATATGTACTCATGTCTATATTTTGGGGGGATCTTAGCCTAAGGCTTTTTTTTTTTAATAACTCTGGTGGTAAAAAAATATTTATCTGAAATTCTGCCATTCACTTTCACTTTTCCTAAAGTAGAATTTAAGTCTTTTTCAAAAACCTTTTGAAATAATTGTAGATTTACAGGAGGTTGTGAACATAGTTCAGGAGAGATTCCCTTAAATCCTTCACTCACTTTCTCCCAGTGGCTTCATGTTACATAGTTGTAGTTCAATATCAAAACCAGGAATTTGACGTTAGTACAATGTGTGTATCAATCTGTCTTTTTTTTTTTTTTGAGCAGGACAAAGGGAGGCCATACAGTGTCCCACCCCACCCTTCAAACCCTGGGCAGCCTTGCTCATTGCTGTGATGGAGTGAGGTTCCCAGGCAGTTTCCACAAAGATTTGATTGACCCCTGACCACTGGCCCTCCTACCTTCTCTGAGTCATCTCAGGCCATGAACTTGAGCGCTGCATAACTGCTTAATACTAATGTAAAGAGGATTTTATTGTTGTTATTTCTTTGCAGTGTTTAAAAATGGGGATAAAATACTCATGACATGAAATTCACCATTTTAATTTACACACAGAGTGGTGTAACCACCACCACTATCAAATTCTGGATCATTTTCATCACTCTAAAAAAAGAAACCCCAAATCCTCCCATTAGCAGTCACTCCTTTTCCCCCCTTTCCCCACTGCCTGGTAACCACTAATTTACTTTCTATCTCTATGGATTTGCCTATTATGGACATTTCATATAAATGGAATCAATAAATGTGTAGCCTTTTACGTCTGGCTTCTTTCAGTTGACTTAATGATTTCAACATCCATATTGTAGCATATATCAGTTCTTCATTCCTTTTTATGGCTGAATTAATATCCTGCAGTTTAAAAAATATATCCTGTAGTATACTGTACCATGTTTTGTTTATTCATTCATTAGGTGATAGACTTTTGGGTTGTTTTCACTCTGACTATTATGAATAATGCTGCTATGAACATTCATGTAAAGTTTTTGTATGAATACATTTTTTATTTTCTCTTGGGTGTATATGAAGTAAAAGGCTGGGTCATCCATTAAGTTTTTATTCTCTCTCTATTTTTTAGTTCTAAATTTTAATTTGGTTCTTTTTTTGTATCTTCTATTTCTTTGCTGAGATTTTCTATTTCTATTTCTTTTCATAGTTTTTTTTGTGTGTGTGTATTTCAAGCATTTTTTTTTCAAGCATGCTCTTTTAAAAATTTTTTTTTGTATGCTGTATGGCAGGGTCACATTTCATTATTTTTCCATGTGAGTATCCTGTTATTGCAGCACCATTTGTTGAATTTTCTTTGTTTGATTGGTTTTTTGTTTGTTTGTTTTTTGGGAACTGCATGGACTGGGAATCAAACCCAGGTCTCCCACATGGAGGGTGAGAATTCTACTACAAAACTACCTTCCACCCCCTCAAGTATGCTCTTATTGTCCACTGAAGCATTTTCAGTTGGCTGCTTTGAAATCCTTGTCAGATAATTCTAACATCTGTGTCATCTCTGTGTTGGTGGCTTTTGGTTGTCTTTTCTCATTCACTGGTCCTTGATATGGCAAGTTGTTTGTAATTGAAATCTAGACATTTTGGGATTATGTTATACGACTCTGTATCTTATTTAAATCTTGCATGTTAGCTGACACCACTAGAACCTCTGACACCACTCTGGTAGGTGAAGGTGGGTGCCACCACCTTCTTGCTGCCAAGATGGAAGTCCAAGTTTTCCATTCTGGTTTCCTTGGGGGGACCTTGTTACTGCTGGACTGGGCTGGGAACTCAGGCTCTCCACTAGGCCTCTGCTCCTACTACCCTGGCTGGAAGGTGAAGGGACACGTTGTTATTGCTTTATTGTTTTCTATATGACCTCCACTGACACTGTGGAAAGGCTGACCTTGTTACAACTGATCTAGGGTGAAAGTCCTTACACGACACAAGGCTACCTCCGATACCACCCCAGTGGGAAGACAGAAGGGTACTTTGTTACAGCTGGGTGGTGGATGGAAGTCTAGGTACCCCATGACACTGTAGGGGTGGGAAGGGTTCCTTACCACCAGCTCCCCACTTGGCCTCTTCAGTCACCACTATGGCAAGGAATGGAGTGGGGAGTTTGTCATTATACCTGGCAAGGATGGATATCTAGGCTGGTGGGGGAAGGGTTGACACCAAAGTTTTTACTTTGGTATTTGGCTGGAATAGAGCGGCAATCATATAAGAGTTTTGTTTTGCTAGGCTGCCCCTTTCCTGATCCTTCAGCTAGAGAGCAGACTTTTCTTCAGGCTTCTTTTAACTGTGCTCATTGGTGTTTCTAGTTCGCTGGCTTCTTCAGCTCCAAGTCTGGAATATAGGAGGCAAAAAAGAAAATTCAGGGAACTAACCACTGTGTTGTTCCTAAGGTCCCGAGGTCCCTAACCAGTTTCCCTTCTGTCTACCTTTCAGAGTCTTCTTATGCTTATTATATATATGCATATCCCAAGGCTTTAGTTGTATTACAATGGAAAAATAGGGAAAAGTATGTACATTCCATCTTTCCAAAACTAAGTCTAATATTTTAAATTTAAAATATCATGTATTGTATGATTGCATTTTTCTAAGATTATTTCTATCTTTGCCTATATATTTAGCTAGAGAAAAGTTAACCAGGTTAAACGTGATCATTTCAGGGTGGTAGAATTTCAAATAAACTTTTTTTATTTGTGTAGATTGTTTGAATTTTTAATAATCAGATATATCATCTTTCAAAAACAGTAGAGTCATTCTTTTAAAAAAGTGTTTGGACAGGGAGAAGATTGGGAAATATTAATATCCCCAAAGACATTTTAACAACCTAGAAAATCATATTAATCTCATTTCTAAGTGGTCATAGTTAGCTTATTGGAGTTCTCTTCTTTTGTCCACTAGTGTGATTTACTTCTCATCACCATATAGATATAGGGGAATGTCTGAGAAGGATAGTTTATTAGCTTAAGTGTGTGTGCCCTCAATATTCAAAATATAACTGAAACCTCTTTAGGGAAAAGTGAAAGGCTACATTGACATAAAAATAAATTATGATTGCAAATATACAGAATGCCACTGAATTGTTCACTTTAGAATAGTTAATTTTATCTTATATGAACAGCACTTTAATAAAAATATTAGAAGATATTGTCTTTATGAAATGATCCACTAAAGAGGTTAATTTGTAAGCTTTGCTTGTATCACATAGCTCTGGAGAGTTTTGCCATAAACCATATGTGGGAAATCTGAGAGTGATCTTGTAGAGGGAAAATAAATTTTACAGGACCTGTTAGCTATTTCTCCCTGCAAGTGTTAGCCCTCCTTCTGGAAAATGAGGTGAGTTCTTTGACACTTTTCCTGAGTACTCTGGAGGTCTCTGGGGATTGGTTAAGAGGGCTGCCTTTCACATTTTAAGCCCTGGTTTGAATCTAACAGGGGTCAACCTTGTGACCCTGAATTGTTTGTGTGCAATGAGATCATGTTCTCTCTCCTGCCTTAAGGAAACACCTTTCACATTGAAATTGGCAGTAATTGGTTTCCCTGTTGACAGGCTTAGCTGAGAGACTCATGATTGAATGGGCAGTGACAGCAGAAACTAAATTACCCCAACTCAGCTCAACATGTTGACTGGAGGACACATGGAGCAGCTACCAGTTCTCCCTCTTCCAGGAGCATCCAACACGTACAGCAACTGGGTTGGCTCAGGAAGAGGGCCACAATTTATGCACTAAGAATCCTTTCCATATGTCTGGCTCAGTTCTATAAGGTAGCCCTGACACTAGCACCATGAATGCTGACACTAGGGAATTGCAAACTTTTTATGTAAAGGGCTAAGAAAGTAAATACTTTAGGCTTTGCAGAATGTGTGATCGCTATTGCAACCTCTCAGCTTTCTTTCTTTTGTAGCATGAATGCAGCCGTAGACAAATACGTAAGTGAATGAACTTGCCTATGTTCCAATAAAACTTTATAGACACAGAAATTTGAATTTCATATGATTTTCCCATGTCAAGAAATATTATTCTTCTTTTGAATTTCCCCCCAAACATCTAGAAGTGTGAAAACCAATCTTAGTTTGTGGTCAATAAAAAAATAAATAAATAAAATAAGCAGTGGGCTACAAATACGGCAACATATTCTCTAGACCAGAAATCTGGAGGTCTCTTGTGCATCATACCTGGCTAGCCACTAATTAGCAGTGGAACCCTGGGCACTGCCTTATCTTTGATGGGCCTCCCTTTCTTTATCAAGTATGTTTTAACAGAATGGGGAAGAACAGATTAATCAAAGTCCCTTTCACCTATAATACTAGATTTCCTGATGTTGTTTTAGGAACTTACGTCAAACCAAGCTATGTTATGTATGGGGAGGGAAAAAAAATAATGTCTTAATTTTCTCAAGGTGAATCTTTGTCCTAATAAAAAGAACAATGTAACAAGCTCTTAATCTTGAACTCTTTGATAGCTAAACCAAAATTTGTAGCCTCCTAATTACTTGAAGGCTCATACCACTCTCTGTTTTTCTAGCATTGTTCTTTTTCTTTGCTTTTTTAGAGGGGGGAGTATGATGCTGGAGTTTATTGGAAAACACATTTTTCTCCATCATAGATGTTATTTAAAAATACAAATGTTTTTGTGTCATACTGGTAAGTATATTTTATAAGCACTTTGCTACTCAGATGTATTTTATTATAAAAGATGATGACTGAGGGCTACTAATCATTTCTACAGAAGAGCAGAAAAGAAAATCATAGAACAACTTATTCACCACATCGATATTTTTAAAAGGTGAAGGTATTTTTTTTAACAGGTATGTAGAAACCATTTATTTGGCCCATAAGTACAGTACAGTTGTGTTTGAGTTTTACAAACATCAAATATAAATAACCTAAAACTGTAACAATACACAAAAATTGGTTTCTTACACAGACATACCAGGCAGTACAAGCTGAAAACCCGAGTAAATTGACATTGTTTTACAGTAATATACACATTGCCAGTTCACATTTAAAAACAAGTTTCATTGTATAACACTTGATAGATTTTTAAATCTGTTTCGGCCAGTTAAGAGTATGAAAATGGTTAGTCGTAGGCTAAAAATAATTCTTCTAACCAAAAATAAAGGCATAATATTTATAACCAGGATCAACTTTACTAAACCACAATATTTTAAAACTATTAAATGATACCTAAGGGTATTTACACTAAAAGACAACATGCAGGTGTTGTTTCATCTCATGACTGTTTCTGCACACACTTTGTTCAAAGGGTTTAGAAATTATATTCCTACTTTTAATACAGCATACTGTAATGTTTCTAATAGTTCTAGCAAACTGAATGCTCTCAAAGGGAGCAGAATAGTTGTCACATCATTGGTGTACATTTTTTCCCCTTTGGAACAAAGGACCCAATGAATAATCCAATCAGAAAGTTCTGTTCAGAGGCATTCCTGTTCAATCTAATGCTATAACATCATCAAGTTCTTCTGTCTGTTCTGCGCATGGCCTCTTTGCAAACATTCTCTTTTTCTTCTAATTTCCTCTTGACTTCTCTCTTCTTCACTGATGTTAGCATTATTTGAAGGGCCTTATTCATTTGAATCAACCATAAGGACGTCTTCTTGTTCTTATGCTGTGGATGTGGAAGGCTGAGCTCTGTCATCACTGCCATTGGTTATACTTTTGGCAGCACCTTCTGCTTGTTTGTGCCCCACTTTTTCTGGAGCATCACCAACAACCTCAAATTCAACATCCTTTCCCAGGTCTTCACTATGAAGATGTTGACCAATAACGTATATCCTGAAGAAGGTCATCTGCTTGAAGCCGGCTGCCATTTCTAATTCCAAATTCTGACAACTTCTTATGATCATTAGCTTCTGTCTCTTCCACTTCTGAAGATATTAGGATTGTTCCTTTCCCATATTTGATTTGAGCACCTGGTGCTACCATTGCAAATTTTTCTTTTACTATCTTATCTTGTAATGTGAGAACAGTCACTTTATGGATGCTCAGTTGTACAGTCACCTCTGGCTTGCTGGCACAAACATAACCATTGGGGTTGGGAGGATCCAGTGTACAAGGTACAAGGAGCTTCTTTCTTGGCTTTGATTGTTTATTTTAAAAAAATCATTCTACATTGGTCTATTTTTCCTGAGGAAATCGTCAATCCTTCCAATCCTATCAACCCAGCAATCACTGCAATTAGTAGTAGCAATAGCAGGAATAATATTTCCTGCCATTGATTTTTTTTTTCAATTTATTTATTTATTTATTTAAAAAATAAACAAAATAAAACAACATACATAATCAGTAATTCACAATATCATCACTTAGTTGCATATTCATCATTTCTTAGAACATTTGCATTAATTCAGAAAAAGAAATAAAAAGACAATAGAAAAAGAAATAAAATGAACACAGGAAAGAAAAAAAAAGAAAGATTATACCTACCATACCCCTTACCCCTGAAATCAATTAATTTTTGAAGCTGGAAAGTGGATGGAGGAGGGGCCGAGGGAAGCTGCAGCCCAACG
>PVIY010060203.1:0-11730 GCA_004026745.1 Myrmecophaga tridactyla
CCTTTGGAGATGAAGAAGGAAAACGCCTCCCGGGGAGCTTCATGAAACAGGAAGCCAGGAGAGTAAGCTAGCAGATGATGCCGTGTTCGCCATGTGCCTTCTCACTTGAGAGAGAAACCCTGAACTTCATCGGCCTTCTTGAACCAAGGTATCTTTCCCTGGATGCCTTTGATTGGTCACTTCTATAGACTTGTTGTAACTGGGACATTTTCTTGGCCTTAGAACTGTAAACTTGCAATTCATTAAATTCTCCCTTTTAAAAAGCCATTCCATTTCTGGTATATTGCATTCTGGCAGCTAGCAGACTAGAACAGGGCTGTTGATAATGTGGGATAGGGGGATGGAATTAGTTGATGTTCCTGGATGCCTTAGATTGGACATTTCTAATGACTCACTTTAATTGGGACATTTTCATGGCCTTAAAACTGTAAACTAGCAATTTATTAAATTTCCCTTTTTAAAAGCCATTCTATTGCTGGTATTTTGCATTCTGGCAGCTAGCAAACTAGAACAGTTAGGGTTTGGCAAATTATGGTAGGTAGTAATGTCTAACTGAAGCTTGTGTAAGAGTGACCTCCAGAATAGCCTCTGGACTCTATTTGAACTCTCTCAGCCACTGATACTTTATTAGTTCCACTTCTTTTCCCCCTTTTGGTCAGGATGGCATTATTCATCCCATGGTGTCTCATCAATGGAAGTCATCACCCATGCCACCAGTGAGACTTTCACCCCTGGATGTCATGTCCCGTATAGTGGGGAGGGCAATAATTTCACTTGAAGAGTTGGGCTTAGAGAGAGAAAGACAGGGAGGTCCTTCAGAAGTAACTCTTAGGCATACCTGTAGGTAGGCAAAGCTCCACTACATACATAAGCTTCACAAGAGCAAGCCTCAAGATTGGGCCTGAGTTTGTGATTGTTGAAGCAAAGCTGGGCAGTAGTTAATGTTCATTGTATTATTCCATGTACTTTTCTGTACGCTTGAAAGTTTCCTGAATAAAAAAGTAAGTAAATAAATAAATAAGCCAAATTCCTCATGTTTTAGGCCCTTCTTAAGCTCTGTTGACAGGTGTCATGGTCAGGTTCATATGTCAACTTGGCCAGGTGGTGGTACCTGTTTGTCTGGTTGGGCAAGTGCTTGCCTGTCTTTTGCTACAAGGACATTTTATAGAATCAAATCTTGATCACGTCGGCTACATCCACAGCTGATTCCATTTGTAATCAGCCAAGGGGAGTGTCTTCTGCAATGAGTGATGCTTTATCTAATCACTGGAAGCCTTTTAAGGAGGATTCAGAAGAGACAGGCTGTCTTCCTGCTTCAGCTGGCAAGCCTCTCCTGTGGAGTTCATCCATACCCTCCATTGGAATCGTCAGCTTCACAGTCTGCCCTACCGATTTTGGACTCTACATTCCCATGTTTACATGAGACACTTTTATAAATTTCATATTTACGAATATTTCCTGTTGATTCTGTTTCTCTAGAGAACCCTAACTAAAATAGTATCTTTCTCTGGATGCCTGAATTTGGACATTTTCATGGCCTTAGGACTGTGAATTTGCAACTTAATAAATCCCCTTTGAAAATGCCAATCCATTTTTGGTACATTGCATTCCAGCAACTTTAGCAAACCAAAACATATTTGTTATCATTCATGTAAGAGCATTCTTATACTTGTTCTATCAGCCCCAGTCCATTGTCCACAAAAAGGCTCACTGTGTTCTACAGTCTTATTTTTTATCTTCTAACTTTCATTCTGGTAATATACGTGACCCAAAATTTCCCCCTCAAACCATATTAACAAACCTAATTCAACTGTTATTTATACTCACAATAATGTTCTACTACCACCACCATCCATTTCCAAACTTTATAATCAACCTAAATAGAAATACTGTACAAGTAAGTATCAGTTCCCCATTCTCTATGCCTGATCTATCCCCTAGTAACCTACATTCTAGATTGTAATTCTGTGAGTTTACTTATTATAATTAATTTATGACAAGGGGATCATGCAATATTTGTCCCTTACATATAACTTATTTCACTCAGCATAATGTCCTCAAGGTTAATCCATGTTGTCACATACATCAGGACTTCATTCTTTTTCACAGTTGAATAATATTACATCATATGTATATACACCACATTTTGCTTATCCATTTATTGGTTGATGGACACATGGATTGTTTCTGTTATTTGTCAATTGTAAATAATGCCACTGTGAACATCTGTATAAATATATGTTTGAGTTTCTGCTTTCAATTCTTCTTGTTATATACCTAGTAGCAGGATTGCAGGTGGCATGGTAAGTCTATATTTACCTTCTTGAAAAACTGCCGAATTGTCTTCCACAGCAGGTCAGCCATTCTACATTCTCACCAGCAATGAATGAGTGTTCCTATTTCACCATTTCCTCTCTAACACTTCTAATTTTCTTTTTTTTTTTTAAATAGTGGCCATTCTACTAGACGTGAAATGATATCTCACTGGTTTTGATTTGCATTTCCACAATAGCTAGTGATGTTGAGCATCTTTTCATGTCCTTTTAACCATTTGCATATCCTCTTTGGAGAAGTATCTATTCAAGTCTTTTGCCTATCTTTTAATTGGGTTGTTTGTCTTTTTATTGTTGAGTTTTAGGATTTGTTCATAAATTCTGGGTATGAAACCCTTATTGAATATGTGGTATATTGGTTCCTTAATGCTGCAAGAAATACAATATATCAAAAATGGGTTGGCAGGGAGAAATTCAACTTCCCCAAGTTGAATTCTTGATATTCTCACAAGCAGTGTGGACAACCAAAGCTATAGGCTGAGCCCCCAGTCTTGGGGTTTGTTCATATGAAACTTAACCCCGCAAAGGATAGGTCAAGTCTCCTTAAAATTTAGGCCTAAGAGTCACCCCCAAGAGAGCCTCTTTTGTTACTCAGATGTGGCTTCTCTCTCCAGCCAACATGACGAGCAGTCTCACCACCCTCCCCCTCTCTGCGTGGGACATGACTCCCAGGGGTGTGGACCTTCCTGGCAACGTGGGACAGAGATCCTGGAACGAGCTGAGACTCAGCATCAAGGGACTGAGAAAAACCCTAGAGTGAGCTGAGAATCAACATCAAGGGATTGAGAGAACCTTCTCTACCAAAGGGGGAAGAGTGAAATGAGACAAAGTGTCAATGGCTGAGAGATTCCAAACAGAGTCAAGAGGTTATCCTGGAGGTTATTCTTATGCATTAAGTAGATATCACCTTGTTGTTCAAGATGTAGTGGAGAGGCTGGAGGGAACTGCCTGGAAATGTACACCTGTGTTCCAGTAGCCATGTTTCTTAATGATGATTGAACAATGATATAGCTTTCACAATGAGATTCTGTGAATGTGAAAACCTTGTGTCTGATGCTCCTTTTAGCTACTATATCAACAGAAGAGTAGAACATATGGAATAAAAATAAATAATAGGGGGAACAAATGTTTCAACTAGTTTGAAATGCTAGTGGTAAATGAAAACGAGGGGTAAGGGGTATGGTTTGTATAATCTTTTTTTCTCTATTATTGTTTTATTTCTTTTTCTGTTGCCTTTTTATTTTTTTCTAAATCGATGCAAATGTTCTAAGAAATGATGAATATGCAACTATGTGATAATATTAAGAATTACTGATTGTATATGTAGAATGCAATGATATCTTGATGTTTTTTAAATTTTTTTTAATTAATAAAAAAAGTTTTTAAAAAATAAATAAATAAAATAAAAAGAAAAAAAATGGGTTGGCTTTTATAAAGGGAATTTATTAAGTACAAGTTTATAGCTCTAAGACCGTAAAAATATCCAAAATAAGAGATGCAGGGAAAGATACCTTGACTCAAGAAAGGCCAGTGGGTCTGGAACAACTCTTTCAGCTGGGAAGACATGTTGCCATCTGCTGCTCCTTTAGCTTCTGGTTTCAACAGCTTCCGTGGGGGCATTCTCTTTCTGTATCTGCAGAAATCTCTATTGCTGTCAGCTCTGAAGCTTTTCCCAAAATAGTTCCCTCTTAAAGGACTTGAGTAAGCAACCCCACCTTGAATGGATGGAGATACATCCCCATGGAAACCACCAAATTGAAAGATCCCATCCATAATTGGGTGGGTCACATCTCCATGGAAACAACTTAGTGAAAAAAATCCCACCAAACATTATTGAATCAGGATTAAAGAAAATGGCTTTTATGGGGTATGCAACAGTTTCAGACTGGTACATTCCACCCTCTGGGCCCCCAAAATATGTATTATTTCTATATCCAAAATATATTCATTCCATCACAATATCACAAATCGTCAAACCATTTCATTAATAATACCAATATACAAAGTCAGAAACAGTACAAAATCTCATCAAAGTCAGCTACAGACATGTTCTGTTCTAAGGCAAAAAAATTTACTCTAGCTCTGGACCTGTAAAACTTAGAACAAGTTATCTGCTGCCAATATGCAAATGAGGAAGAGTAATTGCCATATGGCGAGATTGGAAGGAAAATGGGTCACCAAACTCAAACAGTTCCAAAAACATGCAGGGCAAGTTTCATTATATTTCAAAGTCTGAGAGTCATTCATCCTCAGGGCTATAGAAAGTGGCACCCTTCCCAAGGGCCTATGCAGTGGCCCTGTTCTCTCCAAATGTTGGGGTGAGGATTGCAACCTTGGGGGACATTAGGGGGGCCAATTTTTTCTTGGCTCCATCCTCTCCAAGCACCGGGGCAGCACCTGGGCTCTCCGCCATTTCCAAGGCACATGCTCAATCCCCTCAGAACAATGGGGTGGCAGCAAGGCTTTTCTTAATCCCCAAGGAATGTGCTTCACTGTCTCTGAGGCCTGGGCCACCAAAACTTCCTGAACAGTGAGGCTGAAGACCTGCCCTCTGTGTTCAGGGCAAACTCATCCTCTCCAAGTGCATGGGTAAGTCTGTTCTCTTGGCCTGAAGTTCCTTGCTTTAGACCTTAGCTTCCATGGTTCTGCCTTTGAGGTTATTTTTCCTCCAATTTCCCCTTTTCTGTCCTTTTTAGTTCAGACTGGCAGTGGTTCCATTTATACAGATCCCACAACACTCTTGTTGGTTTTCTATGCAATATGCTGTGATTATGCCCATCAGACAATAGGACTTTCCACAAATCCTTCCTGGATAACTCCATCTCCAATCCTGGATTGTCCTTTAATGGCTGTTTCCATATTTTGTTAAATCCTCATATGGGGCACTATTTTCTGGGGTCTCCCTTTCTGGAAGCCCAGAATTTTCCAGAACATCAGTTTCTGGTTTCTTTGTACCCAAGAGTTCAGTTCTCAGCTTCTTTCTTTCCTGTCACATTTTACTATAAACTACAAGGAAAAGCCAGGCTGCATTTTGCACATTTAGTTTGGAAATCTCTTTAGCTAAGTACAATGGCTCACCACTTTCAAATTCTTGCCAAGCAAAACCAGAACACAATTTGGCCAAATTCGCTTCCACTTTAAAACAAGGATCTCCTTCCTTCCAGTTTGCAACAGCTCATGCATCATTTCTGTCTAAGGCCCTATCAGTAGTATTTTTAGAGTCTACATTTCTACCAAGAGTCTCTTCAAAGCATTCTAGATTTTCCCTATCAAGCTCCTCACAACTCTCCCAGAATCTTCCCCTTATTTAAAAAGCTGTTCCAACATGTTTGGTATTTGCAAACCACAGCATCCCACTCTTCGTACTAAAATCTGTATTGGTTTGTTAATTCTACTGGAAATTCAGCATACCAGAAATGGATTGGCTTTTATAAAGGGAATTCATTATTTTACAGATTTACAGTTCTAAGGCCCCACCTTGAATGGGTGAAGATACATAAACATGGAAACCACCTAATCAAAAGGTTCCACCCACAATTGAGTGGGCCACATCTCCATGGAAACAACTTAGTAAAAAAAAAAAAAATCCCACCCAACAATATTGAATCACGATTAAAGAACATGGCTTTTCTGGGGTACACAATAGGTCCATACTGGCACATGTGGTTTCCAAGTATTCCCCCCCCACCCCATTGAGTAGGCTGCCTTTACACCTTTTTACAAAGCCCTTTGATGCGCAAAAGTTTTTTATTTTGAGGAGGTCCTATTTATCTATTCTTTCTTTTTTGCTTGTGCTTTGAGTGTAGGGTCTAAGAAACCATCTCCTACCAAAACTTCTTAAAGATCCTTCCTTCCATTTTCTTCTATGTATTTTATGGACCTGGCTCTTAAGTTTAGGTCTTTGACCCATTTTTTAGTTAATTTTTATATAAATTGTGAGATATGAGTCCACTTTCATTGTTTTAGATTTGGATATCCAGTTCTCCCAGCAGGATTTGTTGAAAAGACTGTTCTGTCCCAGTTGAGTAGCTTGGCAGTCTTGTCAAAAACCAATTGACCAGACTTCTGGGAAAATGGCCGAATAGAGTAGCTCAAACTTAGTCCTGCTCCATGGAAAAGTTAGAGAAGGGACAGGAGGGTGCTGAGGTGGCAATTTGGATGTGTCACTGACTGGGAGAGCCTTCAGCACACATGTGGCAGCCCTGGTTGCAGAGGCTAAGGAACTGAGGCAGAAAGCTGGAGCCTGGCATAGAGGCATGGAGCCGCAGAGCCTGCAGGAGTGCACGAATGGGAGCAGGGGACTAGGAAGCAAGCCAGGCAGCATTCCTTGGGCACTCTGCCCTCGCCAACGCAGCCCCATGACCGGCGACTCACCCCACACCACACAGACCTGAACCCCATCATCCATTACCATTCCCTGTGCTCCAGGCACCCCCACCTCACCAGCCCCGAATGCATGTACCTGCCTCCCACCCCCACCCCAAGTGCAGCCCAATCCACCTCTTCTGCACCCCTCCTGAGCACTACCTTCCCCTCCCTGTTCCCTGCAGGCTCTTGCCAGCGCATAAAGACTGCAGGCACTAACTTCCATACCTAGGATGCCCCTACCCCTCCAACCTGCCCATAATGTCACACATCCTCACTCCGCCCCTGTGAGCTCTGTGCATCCATTTATGACACTCCCAGGCCCATGCATACACACGGGCCTCCAACCACGTCATTCAGCTCTGGGAACTGCACTTTACAACAGTCCTAGAACCGCACATATGCACAGTACACAGCCACACTTCCCAGCTCTGAGAAAGTGCTGATCTGTGTAGCTAGGTCACATCTACCCCCAATCCATGAAGGCATAACACCGACCTCCTGCCACAGCTCTACACATGCACACTAAGCCCCATGTATTAAACCAGTGCACCAGGGTTATGCCCTCCAGACTGGTGCACCCACACAGCTACATCCTCCCTGGCTGCTGGGTACCCCTGTTCACAAGCATCAGCATAACATCCCCAACCTGTGCCTATACCTGCCTTGAAACAAATCACTTCACTGAGTGCCCACCGCATGCTCTCTGTTGTACAACTATCCTGCAAATGCAAGGCCTCAGACTACTGAAAAAAAACGACTCCCAAAGTAAATCAATCACGATATTTACATGCCACAAAGACAGCAGAAGATCACTAAGCATATCACAATGCAGACAGATATAGCCCAGCCTAATGACCAAATTAAAACACTAGAGGAGACACAGACGTTGGAAGAACTAATCAAAGATGTTCATACAACTCTACTTAATAAAATAAGGGGGATAGCAAATGACATAAAGGAGATCAAGAAGACAGTAGAAGAGTATAAACAGGAATTTGAAAGAATAAATAGAAAAATGGTGGATATCACAGAGATTAAAGACTCTGTTAACTAAATAAAAAACATACTAGGAGCACACAGCATCAGATTTGAAGAGACAGAAGAAAGAATAAGTGATATACAGGACTATATCAATTTGAAGACTTAAAACAGGAAATGGCAAAAAAGATGGTAAAAATTGAATGGGAACTCAGCGAAATGTTAGACAAAACTAAGTGCACAAATATAAGAATCATTGGTGTCTGAGAAGGGGAAAAGAGGAGTAAAGGGCTTGGTAGAGTAGTTAAAGATACAATGGGAGAAAACTTCCCAACCCTCATAAAGAACATAAATATACAAGTAAAAAAACCCAGAGAACTCCACACAGAATAAATCCAAATAGGCCTTCCCCAAGACATATACCAATTAGTCTGTCAAATGTTGAAGAGAAGCAGAAAATCCTGAAAGCAGCAAGAGAGAAAAACAATCTACTACATACTAGGGATACCAAATAAGACTGAGTTCAGATTACTCAACTAGCACCCTGGAGGCGAAAAGGCCGTGGTGTGATGTATTCAAGGTCCTGAAAGAGAAAGACTTCCAGCCAAGAATTCTGTACCCAGCCAAATTGCCCTTCAAAACTGAGGGAAAGTGTAGAACACGGTGGCTCAGCAAGCAGAGTTCTTACCTGCCCATGCAAAACAAAAACAAGAACAGACAAACAAACAAACAAAAAAAAAAAACTGAGGGAGAGATTAAGGTTTTCACAGACAAAGAAGTTCTGAAAGAATTTCTCAACAAGAGACCAGCCCTACAAGAAATACTAAAAGGAGTTCTGCTGGCTGAAAAAATAAGTCAGGGAAGGGAGGTCAGGAGGAGGGCACAGAATTGAAGAGTACCACTAAGGGTAAATTAAAGAATACAAAGAGAAAAGAATATATAGATCTGACAAATAAAATTAAAAAGATAAGATGGTGTAATGAAGTAATGCATTTTCAGTAATAACTTTGAATGTTAATGGACTGAACTTACTAATTAAAAGATACAGATTGGCAGAATGGATTAAGAAACATAACCCAGCGATATACTCCTTACAAGAGACTCATCTTAGACACAAGGATACAAATAGATTGAAAGTGAGAGGATGGAAAAAGATTTTCCACACAAGTTGTAACCAAAAGAAAGCAGGAGTAGCTATACTAATAATTGGACAAAATAGACTTTAAATATAAAGACATTATAAGAGACAAAGAAGGATACTATATACTAATAAAAGGGTCAATCCACCAAGAAGATATAACAATCATAAATGTTTATGCTCCCAATTAAGGAGCTTCAAAGTACATGACACAGACATTGGCAAACTGAAGGGAGCGATAATGTTTCAACAGTAATAGTATGAGACTTCAATACACCACTCTCCTCTATAGAAAGAATAACCAGAAAGAAGATCAAAAGGAAATAGAGAAGTTAAACAACTTGATAACAGACACATAAAGGTCATTGCACCACAGAGCACAAGGTTATACATTCTTCTCCAGTGCTCATGGAACATTCTCCAAGATAGATCATATACTGGGACACAAAAGAGGTCTTTATAAATTTAAAATATTGAAATTGTTCAAAGCACTTTCTCTGTTCACAATGGCATGAAGCTGGATCTCAATAACCACCAAAGAATGAGAACATTCGCAAATATATGGAGATTAAATAACACACTCTTAAACAACTAGTGGGTCACGGAAGAAACTGCTAGAGAAATCAGTAGCTATTGGGGGATGAATGAAAATGAGAATACAACTCATGTGAACTTATGGGATGTGGCAAAGGCTGTGCTGAGAGGGAAATGTATTGCCTTAAATGCCTATATTAAAAAATAGGAAATAGCAAAAATCGAGGACTTAACAGCAAACCTGGAGAAACTTGAGGAAGAACAGCAAACCAATCCCAAAGCAAAAAGAAAAAGAGAAATAACAAAAATTAAAGCAGAGATAAGTGAATGGGAGAACAAAAGAACAACAGAAAGAATCAATAAAACCAAAAAGTTGGTTCTTTGAGAAAATCAATAAAATTGGCCACTAGAAAGATTTACAAAGAAAAAAAAGAGAGAGGATGCAAATAAACAAAATCAGAAATGAGAAGGGGTTCTCAGGAGTTATAGACCCTGAAGAAATAAAAGAAATCATAAGAGGATACTATGAACAAACTATACACGAACAAACTAGACAACTTAGATGAAATGGACAAATTCGTGGAGACACACAAACGAGCTATGCTGACTCAGGAAGAAATCGAAGATCTCAACGAATGAATCACAAGTAAAGAGATTCAACTTGTCGTCAAAAGTCTTCCTACAAAGAAAAGCCCAGGGTAGATGGCTTCACAAGGGAATTTTATCAAACATTTCAGAAAGAACTAACACCAATCCTGCTCAAACTTTTCTAAAAAATTGAGGAAAAAGGCACTCATTTTATGCAGCTAATATAATTTTAATACCATTTAATACCCAAACCAGGTAAAGATGCTATAAGAAAGGAACACTACAAGCCACCATCTCTAATGAATATAGATGTAAAAATTCTCAATAAAATATTTGCAAATCGAATCCAACAACATATTAAAAGAATTATACACGGGCGGGCCACAGTGGCTCAGCAGGCAAGATTGCTCACCTGTCATGCCAGAGGACCCGGGTTTGATTCCCAGTGCCTGCCCATGTTTAAAAAAAAAAAAAAATTATACACCATGACAAAGTGGGGTTTATACCAGGAATGCAAGGATGGTTCAACACAAGAAAATCAATTAATGTAATACATCACATTAGCAAATCAAAAGGAAAAATCACATGATCATCTCGATTGATGCTGAAAAAGCATTCAACAAAATTCAGCATCCTTTTCTGATAAAAACACTCCAAAACATAGGAGTCAAAGGTAACTACCTCAGTATGATGAAGGGATATATGAAAAACCGATAGCCAGCATCATACTCAATGGAGAGAGACTGAAAGCTTGCCCCCTAAGATTAGGAACAAGACAAGGATGCCCACCGTCACCACTATTATTCAACATTGTGCTAGAAGTTCTAGCTAGAGCAATCAGGCAGGACAAAGAAATAAAAGGCATCCAAACTGGAAAGGAAGAAGTAAAACTCTCATTATTTGCAGATGATTCTATACTTGGAAGATCCTGAGAAATCTACAACAAAGTTACTTGAGCTAATAAACAAGTTCAGCAAGGTGGCAGGATATAAAATTAATGTGCAAAAATCAGTAACATTTCTATACACAAGCAATGACCTAGCTGAGGAGTCAGTTAAGGAAAAAACTCCATTCAAAATAGCAACTTAAAAAATCAAATACTTAGGAATGACCTTAACTAGGGATGTAAAAGGCTTGTACACAGAAAACTACATATCATTGCCAAAATAAATCAAAGGAGATCTAAATAGGTGGAAAGATATTCCCTGCTCATGGATAGGAAGGTTAAATATAGTTAAGACGTCAATTCTCCCTAAATTGATCTACAGATTCAACATGGTACCAATCAAAATTCCAACAACCTACTTTGAAGATTTAGAAAGCTAATTACCAAATTCATCTGGGAGGGAAAGAGACCCTGAATAGCTAAAAGCATCCTAAAAAAAAGAACAAAGTGGGAGGATTAGCATTCCCTGACTTTAAAACCTATTATAAAGTCACAGTGGTCAAAACAGCATGGTACTGGCACAAAGATAGAAGTATTGACCAATGGAATCCAATTGAGAGTGCAGAAATAGACCATCAAATCTATGGTCAACTGTTTTTTTGTTTTTGTTTTTGTTTTTTTTAAACTTTTTATTAATTAAAAAACATAACAAAAGAACATTAATATATCATTCCATTCTACATATACAATCAGTAATTCTTAATATTATCATATAGTTGCATATTCATCATTTTTTAGAACATTTGCATCGATTCAGAGAAAGAAACAAAGAGACATCAGAAAAAGAAATAAAACAATAATAGAGAAAAAAAGATTATACATACCATACCCCTTACCCCTTGCCC
>PVIY010060204.1:0-11724 GCA_004026745.1 Myrmecophaga tridactyla
TTTTTTCTCTATTATCGTTTTATTTCTTTTTCTGATGTCTTTTTATTTCTTTCTCTAAATCGATGCAAATGTTCTAAAAAATGATGAATATGCAACTATATGATAATATTAAGAATTACTGATTGTATATGTAGAATGGAATGATATATTAATGTTCTTTTGTTAAGTTTTTTAATTAATAAAAAGTTAAAAAAAAAAATCTTACATGGGGGGGTGCAAGGGTAGTTCAGTGGTAGAATTTCCGCCTGCCATGCAGGAGACCCGGGTTTGATTTCCAGTCCATGCATTTCCCAACAAACAAACAAACAAAACACAGACAAAAATTCAACAAATGGTGCTGCAATAACGGGATACTCATATGAAAATATAATGAAATGTGACCCCGCCATACAGCATACAAAAAAATCTTATCATGAATTTATATAACTAAGACTAGCACCTGAGTTACTTGTCTTTGAATCTGACACTGTCCTTATTCTAAAAAGCCTAAAATAATCATACCATAACATTGCATTGCAGCCTAAGATGTGGAATTTATAACAGTAGCCACAGCAGCAGATTTCTTGCTGAATATAAATGAATTTTCTTGCAAAGTTCCCAAGTCCCTTTGGATTTAAAGTTAATACTTGAAGTAATAGGACTTCTTTGGCTTTTAAAAAAAAAAAAAGCTTAAAAGAATCCTCTTTTCCCATAGTTAAGTAGAAAGTTTTTCATCAGTGGATCAGGCAGGACACCTGAAATAATGGTATCTTATGTAATAAAATAGCATTTCTGCTATACCCAATTAGTTTACTTTGAGCCCTAAGTATCTTTGGCTGGAAGTGATAACTAGAAGCATTTCTTTGGACTTGTGATTAGCTCATGGGGTATTCATTTGTAAGAATCCCAGGATCTGTCAGCAAATATGTCTTAAATCATAGCTTTGGATTTGGCAAGATAGCACTGTTGTAATGAAGTTGGAAAATGAATTCTGTGCAAATGGGAAGTATCCTCATTCTTGGCCCTTACAAAATAATAGTGAATTCATTTTCTCCAGGAATCTGACCAAACCTCCAAATTGTAGGTTTCCCTTAAGTAAAATTCCAGCCTGTCCGTATTCACTTCTGATATTTTTTACTGAACTGTGAGAAATTTGGTTTTACTGCCTGTGAATTGCAAGGCTGTTTGTGTTGGTGATTACTATAAGAGGAGAGAACCTGGGGCTGGATATTGAAGGTTAAATCAAAGTCAGCTTAATATTCGATGCTTGGGAGCGAGAGTTAGGTGAGGCAAAATGGAGGCAGATGAGGAGGAAGAGGAAGTGAAGAAGGAAGAGAGAAGGAGGATGAGTAGGAGGGAACAATAACTGTGATAGTTTGCCAGTCACTAAATATTTCCACCTTTCCTTGTCTATGAAAATGGACAATAACACATCTTCCCCTTCCCCCACCCTTGATAATGATTCTGGCGGTGAGACTTTCTTGGTCAATGAATTATGAGTGGATATGATAAGTGCCACTTCTATCCAGAAAGGTAAAAAGCCAGGGCCAGTTAGTGAGGCTCCACATTTCCTTCATTTTGCTGGAATGGTAGAAGTACTTGCTGAGATAAGGCCCTGTCAGCTGGATTCCCGAGTGACAATGATGAACAGACTCCCTCTGTCAACCTGCATTAGACATGTCAAGTGAACTAGAAAATAAACTTTTGTTAAGACACTGAGATTTTGTTACCATAGAATAACTTAGTATGTCCCGTCTATGTAGAAATTATTACCTAGAAAGAGGGAGATGCTATAACAGAAATATAAAATAGATGGCACTGGCTTTGCTGTTGGGTGGAGGATGGCAAAGAAACTTGACAGCCGTTGGAAAGATGGTGATTCATATTATACAATGGCAAATATTTGATAAAGTGTTGCTTGGAGTGGTTTTTAAAAGAAAAGTCATTTAACAAATAAATTTGTAACCCTTAGAAAAGAGGTTGGAACCAAATGTTAGTAGCATGTGTTGGTTGCCATTGATTGCATTTAGCAAGTTCAGAAAAGAATTGGCTGGTTTAAGGAGGAATAAAAGAAAGCAGAGGGAGTCCAGAAATTGGAGACTTATGGGCTTGAGAGAGACAACTGCTTCTCAGACTCAACTGGTAAAAGAGAATACCTGGCAACTAAGGCTGCTTGCAACTAATCTTCATGGCAAATAGCAAATCAAGAGAATGGCTGCTATACATTGTTAAAACCTTTAGATGTATCAGTAAGGGGCTTGGAATAAGAATCCAACTAAGGGTCCTCCAACCGAGGGGACTGTGTCTCCCAGGAATGGGCCTGAGTATCCCTGCCATGCCTGAGTTAACTTTAACAAAGATGTTAAATGCATGAAGAGATGGACAACCTTTTGCATAATATATGGATTTTAAAATAGACAAGAACAAGGAATTCTTTTTACATTCCTCATATAGATAAAAGATTAAATATCCAATAATACATTACGTTGACAGAGATTGGGAAAACAGCACTCTCATCCTTAAATTGTGAGAATGTGAATAGATGTAGCCTTCCCAGAAGACAATATGCCATGTTTTTGCCAGCGATTCTATCTCTCTAATATATCCTGTAGATATATGTTTACATGTGCACAGAACAGGATGTCTCTGGCTGTTTATTTTTAAAGCAGCTTTATTAAGATATTTTCACATGCCATATAATCCATCCAAAGTTAATAATGAATGGCTTTTAGTATAATCACAGAGTTGTATATTCATCTCTATAATCAATTTAAGAACATCTTCATTAGCCCTTCCTCCAAAAAACCCCATTTCCCTTAGCAGTCATCTCTCAATCCCTCTATCCTTCTTCAGCCTTATATAATTACTAATAGAATTCTGTCTCTATAGACTTATTTATATTTACATTTTATACAAATGGAATCATTCAATATATAGTACTTTGTGTCTGATTTCTTTCACTTAGCATCATTTAAAAAATTTATCACCATATATTTTTTAAATTAAAGATGCTGTAGGTTTACATAAAAGTCATGTAAAAAATACAATGTTCCCATATATGCCCCAATTGTTGACACTTTCCACTGCTGTGGTACCTTTGTTACAACTGATGAAAGAATATTAAAATATTGCTATTTACTGTACTCCATAGTTTACATTAGGTGTCTTTTTCCCATATGCCACCCTATAATAGTGTGTAATAGTGACACACGTCTTTTATAATTCATGAAAGAATGCATTTTTATTATTACATTTACATTATTATTACATTTTTATTATTAACCACAGTCATTGTCCATGACAGGGTTCACTGTGTCATACAGGTTTATCTTTTAATTTTCCTTCTGGTAACATTCATGACCCAAAACTTCCCCTTTCAACCACATTTACAAACATAATTCCACATTGGTTAATTACACCTCACAATAATATTCTACCATCACCACTATCCATTTCCAAACATTTACGATCAGCCTAAGTAAAAATTCTTCACAAACCAGGTATCAGTTCCTCACTCTTTACCCCATTATGTCTCCTGGTAATCTATAGTCTAGATTGAACTTAATGAATTTGCTTATCACAACCAATAAGTCCCTGCTTTCAGTTCTTCTAGGAATATATCTAGTAATGGGATTGCAACTCTATGCTTAACTTCTTGAGAAACTGCCAAACTATCTTCCACGGTGGCTGCACCATTTTATATTCTTGGCAGCAGTGAATGAGTTTTCCTATCCATCCTCTCCCACATTTGTAGTTTCTGTTTTCTCAATAGTGGCCATTTTAGTAGGTGTGAATGATATCTCATTGTGGTTTTGATTTGCATTTCCCTAATAGCCATTTGTATTTCTTCTTTGGAAAAATGTCTATTCAAGTTTTTAGCCCAATTTTTAATTGGGTTGTTTGTCTTTTTATTGTTGAGTAGTAGGATTTCTTTATATATTCTGGATAGTAAGCCCTTATCGGTTATGTGTTTTCCAAATATTTTCTCCCATTGAGTAGGTTGCCTTTTCTCTTTCTTGACAAAGTCTTTTGAAGTATAAGGTTTTTAATTTTGATGAGGTCCCAATTATCCCTTTTTCTCTTTTATTTCTTGTACTTGGGTGTAAAATGTGAGAAACCATTGCTTTAATAAGTTTTTTTTTTTTTGCCTGGGTGGGCACTGGGAAACTGAAATCAGGTGTTCAGCATGGCAGGCGAGACCTCTGCCTGATGAGCCACCTGGCCCGCCCCCTTAATAAGGTCTTGAAGACGCGTCCGTACATTTTTTTTCTAGGTGTTTAATGGTTACTGGCTCTTATATTTAGGTATTTGATCCATTTTGAGTTAATTTTTGTGTAAGGTGTCAGAATGGGGTCCTCGTCATGGCAGCCTTGTCAAATATCACTTGGCCGTAGATCTGAACTATCAATATGATTCCGTTGGTCAATATATTTATCTTCATGCCAGTCCCATGCTGTTTTGACCACTGTAGCTTTGTAATATGCCTTAAAGATGGAAAGTGTGCATCCTCTAACACTGTTCTTTTTAAAAGTGTTTTTGGGTATTCAGGGTCCCTTACCTTTCCAAATGAATTTGATAATCGGTTTTTCCTTTTCTGCAAAGTAGGCTGTTGGATTTTGATTGGGATGGTGTTGAATTGTTAAATCAATTTGGGTAGAATTGACAACTTAATGATATTTAGCCTTCCAATCCATGAACACAGACTATCTTTCCATTTATTTAGAATAATTAATTTTTGATTTCTTTTAGCAATATTTTGTAGTTTTCAGTGTATAGATCTTTTACATCCTTAGTTAAACTTATACTTAGATCGTTGATTCTATTAGTTGCTATTGTAAATGGATTTTTTTCTTGATTTCCTCCTCAGATTTCTCCTTACCAGTGTAGAGAAACATTACTAACATTTGCACGTTGGTTTTGTATTCTGCCACTTTGCTGAACTCATTTGTTAGCTCTAGTAGCTTTGTTGTAGGTTTTTTTTTACCTTCTAAATATAAGATCCTGTCATATGCAAATAGTGAAAATTTTGCTCTTTCCTTTCCAATTTGTATGCTTTTTTTTTTTTTTGCCTAACAGGTCTAGCTAGAACTTCAAGTACAATGTTGAATAACAGTGGTGACAGTGGGCATCCATGTCTAATATTCCCAGTCTTAGAGGGAAATCTTTCTGTCTCTTACCATAGAGTATGATGTGTAGCTGTGTGGGTTTATCATATATACCCTTTATTATGTTGAGAAAGTTTCCTTCTATTCTTATCATTTGAAATGTTTTAATCCAGAAAAGATGCTGTGTTATGTCATATGCCTTTTCTGCATCAATTGGGATGATAATGTGGGTTTTCCCCTTGGATTAATTAATGTGGAGTATTGCATTAATTGATTTTCTTCTGTTGAACTACCCTTGCATGCTGGGGTAAAACCCACTTGATCATGGTTTACAATTCTTTCAATGGGTTGTTGTATTTGATTTGCAAGTATTTTGTTGAATTTTTCATCTGTATTTTTGCACCTGTATTCATAAGAAAAATTAGTCCGTAATTTGTTCTTGTATTCTCTTTATCTGGCTTTGGTGTTAGGGTGATATTTGCCTCCTAGAATGATTTAGGTAGTATTCCCATTTCTTCAAATTCTGGGAAATTTGAGCAGGATTGGTACTAATTCTTCTTGGAATGATTGGTAGAATTCACTTGTGAAGCCATGTGCTCCTGGGCTTTTCTTTGCTGGGAGGTTTTTGATAATTTAATCTCTCTACTTGTAATTGGTCTGTTGAGATCTTCTATTTCTTCTAGAGTCAGTGTAGATTGTTCATGTGTTTCTAGGAATTTTTCCATTTCATCTAAGTTGTCTATTTGTTGGGGTATAGTTCATAGTATTCTTTAAGACCCTTTTTTATTTCTGTGGGGTCAGTAGTAATGTCCCCACTCTCATGTCTGATTTTCTTTATTTGCATTTTCTCTCTTTCTAGTTATGGTTTTGTTTGATATTCTCAGATAACCAACATTTGGTTATGCTAGTTGTCTCTATTGTTTTTTTTTTTAATTCTCAATTTCATTTATTTATCCTCTAGTCTTTGTTATATCTTTCCTTCTACTTGCTTTCAGATGAATTTGCTGTTCTTTGATTTTAACTCCTTCTCTTTTTTTTCTTTGCATGGGCAGGCACTGGGAATTGAACCCAGGTCTCTGGCATGGCTGGTGAGAACTCTGCCACTGAGCCACCATTGCCTCCCCTAGCTTCTTCTCTTTTAATGTAGGCATTTTAAAGGTATAAATTTCCCTCTTAGCACTGCCTTTGCTGCAACCGTAAGTTTTGATATGTTGTGTTCTTGTTTTCATTAATCTGAGATATTTCCTGATTTTTCTTGCAATTTCTTCTTTGACCCTCTGATTGTTTAGGAGTGTGTTGTTTAACATCCACATATTTTGTGAATTTTCTGATTCTCAGATTCTTATTGATTTCCAGCTTCATTCCATTATAGTCAGAGAAAGTGTTTTGAATGATTTCAATCTTTTTAAATTTACTGAGACTTGTTTTGTGACTCAACATGTGTTCTATCCTGAAGAATGATCCATGAGAACTTGAGAAGAATGTATATCCTGCTGTTTTGGGCTGCAATGCCCTGTATATGACTGCTAGATCTAGTTCATTTATCATGTTTTTCAAATCCTCTGTTTTCTTATTGGTCTTCTGTATAGATGTTCTATTCATTGATGAGAGTGGTGCATTGAAGTCTCCCACTATTATTGTACAGATGTCTATTTCTCCCTTCAGTTTTGCTGGAGTATGCCTTATGTACTTTGGGGCACCCTTGTTAGGTGCATAAATGTTTGAGTAGAATTTCTTCTTGGTAGAGTGCCCCTTTTATTAATATCTAGTGTCTCTCTTTGTCTCATAGCATTTTTCCATTTAAAGTTTATTTTGTCCAAACTAGTATAGATACCCCAGATCTTTTTTGGTTAATATTTGGGTGCGATATCTCTTTCCACCTTTCACTTTCAACCTATTTGTGTTCTTGATTTTAAGGTCAGTCTCTTGTAGACAGCATATAGATGGATCATGTTTTGTTTTTTTTTTTAATCTATTCTGCCAATCTATGTCTTTTGATTGGGGAGTTCAATCCATTAACATTAAATGAAGGTTAGTTTCACTCCCTTATCTAGGGTTTATTGTTGGTTGGCTTTGTGTTAAGACTCCTTTTTGATACGTGGTTCAACTTATTCTAGAACTTTAGCCTGTATTTAACTGATCAGATTTTTCAGCTCTATTTCATTTACTTGCCCTGGATACCTGGTACAATTTTTTAAGACTGCACTGTTTGTGTAATTTTTCACCCCCAGGAGAAAGCTTCTTTTCCTCTGCTTCTTCTCTGGGAGTCTTAATCTGTTCTGTTTGTTTTTCTTTTGCCTCTACTGTTTTGTAAAACCCCTTTTGCTCCCTCTACCTGCTTTTGCCTCGTGGGCAAAGTTGGAGAGGAATGTTACCTGGGAGAGGACTTTCACAATTCAGCATTTTCCAGCCATAACAGGGTCAGGGACCCACAAAAAGGATGCAAACTAGCTCCAAAGAGTCCTAGGGAGAGGGCCAGGAAAGACACCAACATCTTTTTTGACACCACCCCAAAGCTCCACTTTCTTGGCCTCCCCCAAAGAGGGCAGACTTCAGCAAAATGTTACCCACAGCCCTAAGAAGGCAACTGAGTCTCTACCTCTGTTGGGGGCAGGATTCAAACAATGGTTGCAGTGGTCGCTATCTGAGGTGGGCTAATACAGCAGCTTAGAGCTGGCACCCAGCATTCAAATTCACTGGTCAAAAGCTGTAATCGGTGCTTGGCTGTGCCCCACCCACATCCCTCTCTGCCATGGCTGCCTGTGAGAGACCTATTCCAGAGGCATTCTGCCTTCAGAGTGGGTATGGGTGCCAATAACTGCTGCAGAGTGAGTTACTCACAGTTCTTTACCTCAGGTCCTCAGCTTTTTCATCCCACTCTTCACTGGATGCTTACAGTGCTTCTGTGGCCTCTGGAGCCCCAGAACAATGTGTTTTCAGACAGTTCCTGCCTGTCCACTAGCTGTTTCTAGATGAGTTGTGAATCCTGGAGCTTCCTACTTCACCATGTTCCCTGGAAGTCCTCAGCCATATATTTAAGCAATGTTTGTAAGAACCAAAAACTGGAATCAGCTCAAATGCTCATTAACATGGAACTGATCAGATAAATTATGTGTATGAATAAAATTTAATATATGCCTTTAAAATAATCAGGCATGTAATAATGAAGAACACTGTGTAATATATGTTTAAATTAAAAAAGAAGATGCAAATGTAAGGCGTTAATAATTGGGTAGTATATGCGGAAAATTGTACCTTAATGTGAAGTATGGAGTACAGTTAACAGTACAATTATAACATTCTTTTATCCATTGGAACAAATATACCACATTAATGCAAAAAAAATGGAGATAGCATATGTGGGAATGCTTTATTTTCTGCATAATTTTTCTTTAAACCTAAGACTTGCTAATTAAAAATTTTTAAAAATTCTTGAAAGAATGAAAAACATTAATTTTAATAAACACATTTTCTTGCTGTGAAAAATAAAGATGCAGAACAATTGGTGTACTAATATTTGCATTTTTAAAATAGGGGGAGTCCCATCTACATGTATCATTTGTTCATGCTTAGTGAAACTCTGAAAAGCTACAAAAGGAACTAATGACTAGCTTCACTTGGGAGGGGTATTGGGACACAGGAGTGGGAAGGAAGCTTACTATTCACTGTTCCTTTAAGTGTCACTTGAATATCATGTCATGAGTATATATGACCCATTAAAATATTAACAATTAAGAAATCACTCAGTAAAAAAAACATTTCCTCCCCCTCTGCCACCTGCACTTATGTATCAAATTCATTTCTCATCATCCCCTTATATACAGTCATGTCCAGCTGACCTTAACTGGCATTGGTATATAAAGGGACTCAAATATTTCAGCTATATGAGAATCTTATGCAGGGACAATTTTTACCATATTGGAAAGATTTGCCTTTCACCAGAATCTGTGCCATAATGAATAGTCCTGCAACGATCTGAAGAGACACCAGAGTTTGGTGTTATAATATAGTTGTGGAGAATGACTTTAAACTTTCATTGATCACTTTGCAAAAGATATTCTGAGGGTGCAGTTGGTCCAGTGGTAGATGGCTCCCCTGCCATGTACGAGACCCAGGTTTGATATCTGGTCCATGCACCCAGAAAAAAAAAAGATATTTTGAAAACAAATCTTGATGGTTACACACTCCTATAAATTTGGGAAAGCTATTAAGGAAGAACGTGATGTTCAGCATGGTACACTTTCCCAGTTGGAGGGGAAAAGCAGAACAAGAATCATTTTTTTTCATATCCATTCTTTGCACCTATGTATGTACCTATTTTCTAGGTCTCCCATCTACATCTCTGAGAGATAGCATTCCAGAATCAAACAACTATAGGGATTTCAGGGATCATCTGTTTTTGCTTTTGTTTCCTATTATTTTGCAAATAAAGAAAACTGAAGCCCTGAAAAATTAAATAAATTTCCCAAGGTCACAGCCAGAAGAAAAGCCAAACTTTCCCACTTTTTGGGTAAGTTCCCCATATGTGGCATTGGAACACTTAATATTGAGCTTGGCCCCAGCTTGGCAAAGGTAATGTCTCTGACTACTTCTCTCAATATTACACACAGAGGCCCAGGAACTCCTTTCTTAAGGAGGTCTCGTTTGCACTCTCTTTCCCTTCAAATGCTTAGGTCTTCTCAGAAAGACAACCTGTTCATAAACTTAGTAAGCCACGTGGCAAGATGGGCATGAAGAATTGAAATTGTTCACTTTTCTACATTTAGAATTTTATCTTAAGATTTTGTTTCTTCTCACAATTACCATCTGAATATCGATTTTAATTAGTGCTGCCTATTAAGATTCCCCTTAGGTTCAGAAGGCAGCCTTGTAATTAACTGTTCCACTTTCCTGTTGCTGGCAGCGTGGTTGGGTGAGTTACTGCTACTTCCACTCAGACACAGGGAGAGATGTCCTGTTTGGATTCACCCTTTACAGTCCAGACACAGATGAGTACCTGTCTTGGGTGGTTTTCCCTATCTTATTATAGACACAGGTGTAGGAAAAGCTCATCAGATAGCATGACGCATTCCCTTTTCATTATGGGGGCTGGGGGGCATTTGTATCTGAGGCTCCAAATGTTGTGATTATTGTTGGCACATAAGGTGATGATGTCCAGATGGATTTTTTGAAGCTTGCCTGATATCAAAAACTGGTGATGGTTTAATATCAAACTGTGTCACTTTTTTTTTTTTCCAAAGGAGCTTAGTATCTTTGTTGGTGGAACAGGGCTTGAAATAAAAGTTTATAGTTAATATTTTCTTTTGCTTCCATTTTATCTTTGCTTCTTGGAAAGGTAGAGGGTGCTCCTCAGTAATTATTGGCTAAGTGAAATTTAATCTCTCACAAAATGTGTGCAGTGTTTGGAATACATTTTTTTAAGACTCAACTCCAGAAGAGCGTATGTTGTACTTATGCAGATTTTACTGACCCAGTTTGTGTTTGGGCTTATAGTTATATATAATATGTGTCGGGGATAATGATGGTAATTCTTCACTTTCTTTGGATAATCATTTAATAATTGGGTAAGAGCCATGACAACTATTCTTTTAGATTAAATCAAATTCTCTGCCATCATCCAAGACCTATTATTGAGCGCAAGCCATTATTGTTAATGGAATGGTGAAACAGTTGTTTGTATCCTTTGTGATTTCCAAAAGCTCTGGATTTACTGTGACAAGAATGGGAACACAACATTTTCTGTGTTCAGTTGAACAAATAGTATGGGTGGAGAGTGTCCAGAACCATCTGTTCCTTATGTGCCAAAGCGGCCTTCTTGTAGGACTGCTCTTCCCTCCTGTAGTGTCCCATCTGGCTCAACAGACTCTCTCTTGGGTACTTTGAAGGCTTTGTAGTAAGAGTTTATTTCCTGAGATTGATAGCCAAGGTTGCCCATCAATGCTGAGGACCCAGTTCCATTGTGATTTTCTAGTTCTTGCCTGGTCAATCTGGGAAACTTTGACTTGAGTGGAAGTTGAGCTCACACCTTGAGGGCTAAAGCCAAAATAAGTGGGTCAGAGAACTCAAGCAGTCATTACTTAAAATTGTATCATCAGATGACTGTCTTCTCTCATCTGCTCCTGGATATTACTTTTAAGCCACTGTCATCTGGAAGACTGAAATGAGGCACTCTGTGCTCTGTCTTGTATTGGTGAAAGAACACTGGGCAAGAAAAATGTAGGGATGCAGTGAAGCTTCACATAGATTTGCAGCATTGCAGTGGACTTTTAGAGAGAAATGATAGATTATTGACCGGTTGGTGGCACAGACAGATGATTTATTCATTCAGTCATTATATATTGAGTGCATAGTATTAGCGTATTAACATCATGAGATGCACAAAGTAAACTATAGGTTTTTTGCCCTCAAGGAGAATATATCTAGGAGTGATGTAGTCTGATCGAAAATACTGCACAGATTTTGAAGCAAAGGCACTGATGTGAGAGCAATGAGAGAGACTGAGAGCAGCTGTCACATAAACGATTCAGAGAAGAGGGTATTCATGTACTGAGTTTGGAAAAAGGCTTGGGTCATACATAACTCCATGTAAGAACATGACTCACAGCTGGATTTTAAGGGCAAGTATGCAATTATGACAATA
>PVIY010060205.1:0-11724 GCA_004026745.1 Myrmecophaga tridactyla
CTGACCAACTGGCATGAGTGCTTAAATATCTGGTGCCCTGTGGCCATCCTGTGCTTTGAGTTTTCATTTCCCTAGTTAGTGATAACCACCTATCACTGGAACATGTTTGTGAGACAATAGCTAAGACCAGCACGGTGAAACTAACTGATATACACAATACCCAAATCTTGAGCATTTGCTATATTCTAGACTCTGCACTAAACAATAGGCTGGAGGCAGATGGAGATAAGAAAGAAGAAAAATCCTCTCTTCAAGGAGCGCCAAATGAATACAAAGAGACACATGAATATGCAAATTACAATACTATTTTGTAAGCATTATATTAGAGCTATGTGCAGTGAAGTCTGAGAGTAAGAGAAGAGTTTGGAAAGGTATCTAGTATGTGGATGGTCTCCTAGAAGGGGTAATATTTAAGTTGAGAATGAAAAGATTAATGGAAATGAGTCCACTATAGAAGAGTAAAAAGAACATTCCTGACCAAGAACAGATTTTCGAAGACATACAGAGTCAGTTGTAGCCAGGAAATGGATTTTAAATAAGCATCAAATTCATATATCTAACTCATGAGCATGGCTCATTCTCTTTGAACTGAACAAATCAGTTTTCCTATCCCTGGGCTTTGGTTACTCTTCCAGAATATTTCCAGGTAAATCTACTTCAGTTCTATAAACATTCATTGAGCTCTTACTATATGCTAGGCTCAATGAGAGGAAGTGAGCAGATGTAGTGTGGGGGCACAGAGGATCAGGGTGGGACATGAAGGATGGTCTCAAAACAGTCATTTTCTTTCTGGAGTTAACAAGTGAAGGATAGAAACAGATCATCTCAGTATAATAAGTGCACACCTTTTCTGTAAGAGAAAAAAATAAAAGACACTAAAAATGATGACTCAGAGAAGGCTACCTGGAAGAATATTCTCAGTGTTGAAGGAAGAGTTAGAATTATTGAAAAGAGATTGAGAAAGGCTTTCCAGACAGAAGGAGTAATTTGAACAAATGCACAGAGGAGTGAAACTGCAGCATTTACAAAAAAAAAAAAAAATCAAAATAATTTGGTATTATTTCAGTAGAATGGATAAAGCAGAAAGTGGCTGTAGAGGAGGAGACTGGGTCATAGAAGGGTAAAGAACTAAAGCTTTACTCTGCAGGTGATTAGGAACCACCCAAGTGTTTTAAGCTGGAGTGATATGCTATTCTTGTTTTAGCTACAGTGGGAAATATGGAGCTAAGAAGCGAAGAATTGAAAGCCAAGTTGTTAATATGAAGAGTTGTAGAAAATTTAAACCTACCTAAATGTGTATTTTTAAGTCTTGTGTTCATACAGATCAAGTGTTTTATCTAGGTTGGGTAATAATTATAATTCCAAGGCACTCAAACTGCATTCTTTAATAGTCAAGGCATTACAATGCAAAGCCATCAAAACTCTTTGATCTCTCTGGATTATAAAAGCAAGGTAATTGTACACTTTGGCTGTGTAGTTACAGATGAAAGTCAGATCTAAGGTTAGACCTTATAGAAACCTCTCAGTCCTTTAAATATTTCTCTACTTGAAAAGGGATTTTAGTTGGTCTTTTCCTTGGCAAGCCTAACCAAACAATATATTATTGGCAGGGAAACAAATTACACAGTTCAGTGCTCACACCAGTGCAATAAAATCAACTTTCACAGATGGCTTTTTGTTTGTTTTAAAGTCATATTAAAGCTCTCATTATAACAGCTCAGAGGTAAATCCCAGATCATTTCAGAATTGGGCTGCAATAGATCTGGACAGTGTATTTATCCTTTTTTTTTATTTAAAAAAATACGCTTTGTTTTTAAAATTGTGAACTCTGAGTATATAGTTTATAATCATTGCTACAGTGAAACTATCAATAGTTAGAAGCAGATGTGACAAATGATGGGGAATTATTGTGGACTAGACATATATTGATTTTGCGGTCCCTCATTCACTCAACCACTTCTATAATCACAACACTCATTAAATGCCAGACTTTGTGAAACCCGCCTCCTTTGTTACATCACAAACTTGATCTGAGAATAGATTCTACTCCACCAGTCATGCAACCTGTGCCAGCACTAATCATCCTATTTTATTCTCTTGAAAATAGAGCTTTATTAGCTGGACCAATGTAACCATCAAAACTCATTTCTGGGATGTTAGTCTGAACTATTAATGAAGTGGACTCTATCAGGATAGGCCAGATTATGCCGTACATTGGCAAGGGGCCTCTGCTTATAGTAGTCAGAGTCTCAGGCTTAAGGAGGCTCCATCTGAACACAAGCTTCCATGATCACAGACCCAGGGAAGAGAAAATTTTATAAACATGTACTTTCCCCTTTCAATTCATCATGTACCTGAGATCAGATTAACAGAGAAGGGAGAACCTATCATGAGTCAGAATGTTACTGAACATTTCTGAATAGCACAAAAGTTTCTCACAGTCTTCCCGTATATTCATAATACTCTGTTCACCTACATTCCACCAGCAAAATGCATTCAGTCTCCCTCCTACTCAAGGGACAACTCCAAAGTCCCATCTAAGGATGGCATTAAGCCATAAATCGGAAACCTCTTGATGGTCTACATTTTGTTTGCTTGCTCCACAGACCCACAGAGTAACAAACATATCTCCCTCTCCCACGTTCAGTATATAATAGTGCAAAATATTCAAGATCTCTGTCATAGTTCCCTATTCAGAGAAGTGGATAATGGAGACCCACAGAAACTCGGGCCTCAAACATTTCAGAAATTACACAAATTGTGAGGCACCCCGCACTGGAATTTGGAGTATTTTTTGGCTAGGTTCAAATTCTGGTCATTTCTTATACATTTTCCTACACAGCCTTTGACTCTGACTTCTGGGAGTTCTTTCCTTTTCCGTTATCCTTCGTGATTACATCTGAATAGGGCACTGGAAATAGTATCTTTCTGGGAGACTCACAATGCTTCCTCCCAACAGAATTGTGGTAACCCAAAAGTCATTTTAAGTCTCAGAGAGTAATAGACAGCTGTTTCCTGTAGCAATTCATCTCTTTCAAAATTTAGTGAGCTTTATGAGTATATGAATCAGGTCAGTTTCATTTGTACTAGCCACATCCATAATTTTTTTAAAGATACAACTTTCTTTTATCACTTAATTATAAGTTGTTGATCTCTGCGGGTTTATAATTCTTCTATCCCCTTAGCGCCCTTTTTCCTGGGCCATTTTAATTCATGGAAGCGTTTACTAGGTACTATTTTAATCCATTCAGAGGTTTTTTCTTTAGAAGGGTAAGCTAGATATATTTTTTACTTGATTTTTATTTCAAGTCTGAGTTCTGATTTGCATTTGTAACTCAAAGCTCATCAGACAATCAGCAGCCTGGCAAGTTCAAGAATTTCTAACTCTTTCCTGCTCCTCTGATTCATGTCTGGACACTTGACAAAAATTTTCTTAGTGGCTCTGTTTTGTGCAGTCCCTTGTTAAAGGCAAACAATAACAAGCAAACAACATAATAAAATTCTGATTTCTAACATCTTCATCTAGAACTTCGAGATCATTAGGCATGTCTTCCAAATTATTAACAGTTTTACACATTCTACCACTTCATAACATGATGACCATCCTTCTACCTCCAAGATTTTTTTCACCACATTCCAGTAGACCTTAAAATCAATGCCACAGACACCAAAAGAAAGATAGACCATAAAGACCGAGACCTTATTACTTAGCAAATCCTAGAGTGGAAAATGATGGTGACTAAATGTACAAACATAAGGATGCTTTTTTACATGAGGGTGAACAAATGAATGACAACATTGCAAGGTGTCAAAAATGGTATTGTATGTGGAAAAAATGTCATTAAGAAGGGTATATCAGGGAGGGATATGGGATTCTTGGTAGCGCTTCATCTTTTTATTTTTTTTATTTTTATGTTTTCTTTTTTCCATTTTTTCTTGGTAGAAGAAATGGCAATGTCCTGTTGTAGATAGTGGTAGTGAATGTGTAACTGTGATTACATCGAGAACCACTGATTGTTTACTTAGGATGGATCGTATAGGGTGTGATAAACTGTTTAGAAAATAAACAGAAAGTTACAAGTGCTGGAGAAAATGTGGAGAGAGATGCATCTATTCACTGTTGGTAAGGAAGTAGAATAGGGCAGTTGAATGGGGCAGTCCCTCTAGAGGGCAGTGAAGCAGTTCCACCGGAGGCTAAGTAAGGAGTTTCCATATGAATCTGCAGCCTCATTATTAGGTAAATATACTGCTGTGAATGGACATTTGCACACTGCTATTTATGGCAATAATATTTCCAATTTGTAATAGACAGAAGGGGTCTAAGGGAACTTCAACTGATGAACAGAAAGGGAACTGTGATGTATACATACAATGGAATATTGAGAGGCTGAAAAAAGGAATGAAGTTGTGAGGCATGCAACTATGTGAATGAAACTTGAGGACAGTATGTTGAGTGAAATAATCCATAAATTAAAAGACTAATATTAGACTGTGTTTTAGTTTGCTAGCTGCCAGAATGCAATATACCAGAAACGGAACAGCTTTTAAAATGGGGAATTTAATAAGTTACTGGCTTACAGTTCTAAGGCCAAGAAAGTGTCCCAAGTAAATCGAGTCTATAGAAATGTCCAATCTAAGGCACCTAGGAAAAGATACCTTGGTTCAAGAAGGCAGATGAAGTTCAGGGTTTCTCTCGCAAGTGAGAAGGCACATGGCGAACAGGGTTTCTCTCTCATCTGGAAACGCATGTGGTAAACACGGCATCACCTGCTGGCTTTCTCTCCTGGCTTCCCTTCACAAAGTTCCCCGGGAGGCGTTATCCTTCTTCATTTCCAAAGGTTGCTGGTTGGTAAACTCTGTGCTTCTCATGGTTATGTCGTTCTGCTCTCTCAGAATCTCCTTTTTCTCCAAAGTGTTTCCTCTTTTATAGCACTCCTGTAAACTAATCAAGACCCACCCGAATGGGCAGATACATATTTCCACCTAATCCAACTTAACAACCGCTCTTGATTGAGTCACATCTCTGGGGAGATGATCTAATTACAGGTTCAAACATACAGTACTGAATAGGGATTAGAAGAAACGGCTGCCTTGACAAAATGGGATTAGGATTAAAGCATGGCTTTTCTAGGGTACATACATCCTTTCAAACCAGCACAGACTGCCTTACTCATATGGACTAACTCTAGCATGCAAACTGAGAATTGAATCTGAGAGTACAGGTTTACTGTAAAAGTTCCTAGATTACAAGCTTTTATGGCAGTCACACCTATTCCTGAGTTGTAACAGTTATTTCTAAATTCTGAGCTGCTGAGCAATTCGTGTATGCCCTGGTCATGCCCTGGAACTTCAGGGATCTTTGTGACACCGGAGACTCAGAGCTAGAGTTCTGCAGCTCTGAAAGTCAGCATTCATACAGCAACCGTCAAAAAAGCTGAAAAAGAGATCAGACCTCAATTATATATATATGAATGAAGCTGATCTAGGTAAGACTAAGGTAAATCAGACTGAAGAGTAAAGGATGAAACTGACTACGTCTTACAAGCTTCAACTTCTGTGTGAGACCAAAGGAAGAAATGTTTATTTGGTACAAAATTTATATTTTCTGTGGTACACTATCTAATTTAACTGGTATGGTCAGTTTATTTGGACACCATAATTACCGGGAACCTTGAAAAGGGAGTGAGATCTTTGTTGGTTTGTACAGGTTAGTGTGATGGGCTGATACATCCCAGAATAATCTGGACAGAAAATAAAAAAGTATTTGCAAAGTTCCCTTGAGGGGCTGGGGAAAAAAGTAGAACTATTAAACTTCCCCATCTGGAAAATTCCTGATATTCTCCATAGCATTGGGGACCACCAATTTAATATGCCAAGCCCTCAATCTTGAGGCTTGCCCTTATGAAACTCATTCCTGCAAAGGGGAAGCTAAGCCTATTTATAATTATGCTTAAGAGTCACCCACAGTGAGCCTCTTTAAGTTGCTCAGATGTAGCCTTTCTCTTGAAGCCAGTTCTGCAGGTAAACTCACTGCCCTCCCCTTTACACATGGGACATGATTCCCAGGGGTGTAAACCTTTCAAGGTGGTACATGACTTCCAGGGATGAGTCTGGCCCTGGCATGATATGATTGAGAAAGTTTTCTTGATGAATAGGGGGAAGAGAAAGAAAACTAATGTTTCAGTGGCTGAGAGATTTCAAATAAAATTGAGGGATCATTCTGGAGGCTATTCTCATACATTATATAGATATCCTTTTTTTAGTTTTTAGTTGATTAAAATAGCTAGAAGGAAATACCTGAAACTATTGAGCTATAATCCAGTAGCCTTGATTCTTTAAGATGATTGTATAACTATACAACTTTTATGGTGATTATGTGATTATGAAAACCTTGTGACTGAAACTCCCTTTACCTCGTGTACACATAGGTTAGTAAGAAAATAAAGACAATAAAATAAATAAGTAATGGGGGGGTGCTAAGGAGTATGGGGTGTTTCAGTGTTCTTTTATTTTTATTTTTACTTTTATGGAATAATTGAAAATGTTCAAAAATTGATTGTGGTGAAGAATGCACAATTATATGATGATATTGTGAACCATTAATTATACATTTTGGATGACTATACAGTATGTAAATATATCCTAATAAAATTGCATAAAAAATCAATGCCACATATTTTTCAGTTCCTTAACACTTCAATTCCAGTAGCTATTTTTAAATCAGTAAAATAGATTCTAGTATACTATCATAATAATTAACCTCCAAATCATTATAAGTTCAAATATAAGGTTATTTCTTACTCCTTCTTCATGCCCATACTAGTTCAGTGAAGGGGTTCTCTCATCAGTTAGGGACCTAGGCTGATGAATAACTATACTTGATGCATGCATCTATAATCATATGGGCAAGGAAATAAGAATGTGGAGAGAAACAGGCTGGTTCTTAAAGTTCCCTCTCTCTCTCTCTCTCTGCCCATGTGACTTAAACACTAATGAAAATTCTACAAATGATTTGGGGTCATTATCCTGACAAGATAAGACAACCCAGTGGAAGTGGAAGACAGACCAGAGCTTTGAAGAAAGTCCATGTCCAAATGACATTTTTTCTTGAGTCTTTGATTAAGTTGTGCCTAAAGCCAGAGATCAAATTTTCTATTACATGAAGCCACTTTGAATAGGGTTTATGGAAATTCCTGCTGAGCTCTTTACCAAATGGAATCAGGAGAAATGCACCTGGTCTTCGAAAACAATTGGAACTTGGCAGTCAAAGGCCCTTAGAACACTTCTTGCCTCTGCTTCTCTCTATGTGTCAAACTTATTTTGCCCTAACTAGAGTCTGGCTTTATCCTTAAAGTATAAAGAATAGCTTCCATCCATGACCAAATGTGTATATTAAAGGTTGTTCACCTAGAGTGAAAGTATATATTACAAGGAAAAGGAATTATTAGCTGGGGTTAAGAAAGTACCAAATCACAGTACCCAAACTGTTTCCTGGAGAAAAGCAAGTATGCCTAGCATCTTAAAATGGACACTCCTTAAAACAATCAACAATCATCAGGAACTAGAGATGAGAACTGACACGGTTGTACTTAGGGAAACCGCATGCATCACAGGGCTGGAAGTGGCAATTCTAGAAGAATGTGACAGTTCCTAGGGAAAAAATGTCATGATTGCCTAATAGTTGGTTTTTATATCAAATATCAGAGTACTATATAAGGAAACATTGTTAAATCTTATCAAACATTCAAGTACTCTTTTTCCTATGACTTTGTCAAGATTCTAAAATTCTCAAATATTTTATAACCCCCAGCAACCTCATCTGAAGAAGGTGATATTTTTATACTAGTTTGTAGTCTATTTAATGTTAGACCAACTTCTATTCATGGAGACAAGGACACACAAATACTTTTTACTTCATTTAGTGCTCAATGTATAAAAATTCCATATTCATCTATTAAATAAGAAGTACTTCTTAAGTACCTTTAATAAACCTCAAACTGGTCTAAGTATCAACAATATGTGTAGAAAATAAAACCTTAGAAGCAAATTTTATTTAAACATTTTACCATTGGCTATAAACATAATTAAGGAAACTGCAATAAAAACATAAACCATAATACACACAATCTGTATGTATTAATTTTCTATTACTGCTGTGACAAATTACCACTCTAGTGGCTTAAGACAATGCAAATTTACTCTTACAGTTCTGTGTGTAAGAAGTCTAACATGAGTCTTTGTGCTAAAATCACTCTATCAGCAGGGCTACATGCCTTTCTGGAGGCTCTAGGGAAAATCCATTCCTTTGATTTTTCCATATTCTTTAGCTTGAGTTCTCTTCCTTGGTAGTCATGGGCAAAGATCAGTAACATTATCTCCCTCTCACCCCTATTCCATAATATGCAGCCAGCTGAAGTTCTTTGATTGTGATTACATTGGGTCCACTCAGATAATACAAAGCAATCTCCCCATTTCAAGATCCTTAATTTATCACATCTACAAAGTCCCTTTTGCCATGTAAATAAATATATTAACTTCTGGGTTTATGATGGGCACATTGATGGGGAGGCTGCATTATTCTGCTTACTACAGATTCTTATTCTTTTGGAAGTTTCAAACACCTGAAAAAGTAGACAAAATCATACAATGCAAGTATTACAAAGTTGAATTCTATAATTACAAAAACCTATTTTAGAAATGAACAACAAACATTTAAGGGCTTTATCTTTATTTTAAACTAGTTTTTATGCCATTCTAAAATTAAAAGACAAACTAAATTTTAGGTCTCCTTAGAATATCAGGGAAATTCTTGAAACTGCAGTAATTTTACTAAGAGCATTCTTTCTTAGACTAGCCAAGGTAATTGAATCTGGGTCACTGTATTAGTCAGGTTTTCTAGAGAAACAGAACCAACAGGAGAGAACTGTAAATATGAGATTTGTAAAGGTGTCTCAGGCAACCATGGGAATGGAAAAGTCAAAATCCATAGGACACGCTGTGAAGCTGGCAGCTCCAATGAAGGGTGTGGACAAACTCTACAGGAGAGGCTCCCTGGCTGAAGAAGCACTGAAAAGGTTTCTCTTCTTCCTTAAAAACCTTCAACTGATTGGATTATCTCATTGTGGGAAACAAGTCTTAGTTCTTCACAGATGTGATCAGCCATAGATGCAATCAACTGACTGATGATTTAATACACCAGTCTTCCAGTTTATCAACCAGCCATGAAATATCCTTGCAGCAGTGGTCAAGAAAGCGTTTTCCTGACCAGACAACTGAGCATAATCACTTGGCCAAGCTGACACCAGAACCTAACCATCACAGTCACTGATGAATTGTTTCTTAGGCAAGGCTTAGGACTTGCTGACTTCTTCCAAGGCAATACAAACACAAGCCACTGGTAATAAGACCAAGTTTCCTCTTTTTATAGATAAACATCACTTTTTACTTGAATGATACTTCATGTCTATACCTCTCAAGCAGTTTCAGTTTCTCGCAACTTGGAATCTCCCTCCAAAGTGATGGACTTTTAAAGTCCCACTTGACATTTTATAACCCATTGTTCTGTCTGCTGGTTGGTTAAATTGACCTGTTTATTTAGAATTATTTAAAAGTTGATTCTGTCCTTATTGACAGATATTAGAAGAACCATTTAGACATTTCATCTGGTAGAAAATAAGGGATTGAGTGTATTTAGTTAACTGTCTAAAATAAATGGCTAATTTATTATCCAGGGACATGCTGTATAGTTTTTATCTATTTAATAATTATATGGGAACTTTTTCACTCCTGTACAACAGAGTTTCCAGATTTCAGGCACTACATACTACATGTCTTAACTTACAAATTTCTGCATTTAGAATTCACTGCTTGCACAGAGAAAAAAATACAACTTCATAATATACAGATAGATACCAAATAAGTAGAAGAAATTAAAAAATATATATATACATATGTATCATATGTATACACACATTTGTTAGTTTGCTAGCTGCCAGGATGCAATATACCAGAACTGGAACAGCTTTTAAAAAGGGGAATTTAGTAAGTTACAAGTTTACAGTTCTAAGGAAGTAGAATTGACCAAATTAAGGCACCAGGAAGAGGTTACCTTCACTCAAGAAAGGCCAACTGGTCTGGAACACATCTGTCAGCTGGGAAGTCATGTGGCTGGCATCTGCTGGTCCCTTGCTTCTGGGCTCTGTTGCTTTCAGTCTCTGTCTGGGTAGGGGTTCTTCACTTTTTTTCTCTGGGGCTGACTTTCATCTCTTGGCTTCACTTTGCTCTCTACAGGTTCTAGCTTGATTAACGTCTCATGGTGATGTATGCTGGGCTCCAAGCATCTCCAAACATCCGTGTCTCTGTACTCTGACTGTCAGCATCTGAAGTTTCTATCAGCTCTCTGTCTATTAGCTCTGTTGCATCTGACACTCCAAAAAGTTTCTTCTTCTAAAGGATTTCAATAAACTAGTCAAGACCCATCTGGAATGAGAGAAGTCACATCTCCATTTAATCAAAAGATCATACCCACAATTGGGTGTGTCATATCTCCATGTAGATAATCTAAAATTTCCAAGCTACAGTATTGAATCACGATTAAAAGAATCAGCTGCTCCCACAAGATTGGCTCATGATTAAAACATGGCTTTTCTGGGGTACATAATAATTTCACACCAGCACAACATGTTTATATATTTATATATACACACACACACTTTTAAATATACTATGTATGTATGTACGTGTATGTGCATGAAACACTTATGAAAATCAGTTGAAAACAAATGGGAGTTACTATTTAAAATATTCAACTGGGACAGCTCATATTAACTTTTTATGCTATATTTTCTTTTCCATTTTAAATACAGCATTATGAACATATGACCCTTAAGAAACTAAAGTTTAAGAAACTATAATAACCATAATTGCTGTTAGAGTTACTTTTTCATTAATATTGGGCTCTAAGTTCTTGCTGAACAGAGACCTTTTATGTTGGCCCCTTCTTTCTCCAAGTACTATCCTAACAATTTCAAAACATCATGATTTTTCGGCAACTGGATATTCTAGAACCATTCTGATTTTTTCTAATCCCTATAGAAAGAATTTACTTCCTTTCTAGAAATTCTGACTCCTTTTATTAGAGAAGATTACCGGATGCAAAAATTGAGAGATGAGGTACATGAGAGCTGTTGGTAATCAACAGTGCCACTATAATTGGGCCACTAGTGGAAAAATGGTAAGAGATATTTTAAAGTCACTGACTATTCCAACTTGATACAGTGCAATATTCTCTTCTACACTTTTTAAAGAATGATGTTTCATACTTTGAGATATTCTACTGTATGAACATCTCAGAACCACACTGATGCTAAAACCCCATACCATTTCTTGGGGAAATAATTCTTATTTTCTTAGTTTTTATCTTCCTTTTTCAACAGCCACATATCTTTTAAACTTGAGAATGCTAACTGTAACCTTACATATTTATTAAAACAAATATCCATGCTAAAGAATGTTTAGTATTCATTTTAATTAATTATTGGGAGAAAAACAAAAATTGAATGAAGTGTGTTAAATACTGTTTTAGTTTACTACTGCTGCAGGAATGTGCTATTCTAGAAATGGAATGGTTTTTATAAAGGGGATTTATTAATTACAAGTTTACAGTTCTAAGGCCAGAAAAAAGGCATCCAGAGAAAGATGTTTTGACTCTGAAGAAAGGCCTAT
>PVIY010060206.1:0-11715 GCA_004026745.1 Myrmecophaga tridactyla
CATTTGCACAACCCCACCCCACTCCCCCTGAGCTCTGCACATATGTACATCAGTTTACAGCACTCCCAAATCAGCACATGTGCATGACCCCCAGTCACACACTCAAGCTCTGGGCAAGTGCTGACCTGTGCAACCAGGTCATACTGACCAACAGCTCATGCAGGCAAAACCCTGTCCTGCTGCCCCTGAGCTCTGCTCATGTGCACACAAGGCCCCAGCAGACCCCAGGGCCCCACTCTCAAGACCCTTGCATCTGCACAGCCACAACCTCCCCACTGTTGGGTGCTCAGGCATTCATGCACTGATTTCTTGACACTTGCTCACCAACCCCTGCCCCACAACTGTGCACACTTGCCAACCTCAGCACAAATGTCCTGCTCCCATACCTGACAGGTGCTCACAGGTGAATCTGTGCTACATAGCCCTTGCCCTGCACATATGTGCACACCTGCTCCAACCTCCTCCACATCTATGCACCCAAGCCAGGACATTGCCCACCCAAGGCCACCCTCCCAACCCACATCCTCCAATCCCAGGGACCTGTGCCTCCCCTAGACACTCCCACATCTGCATCCAGGACCCTCTGGACCCTACTTCCCTTGCGCAAGGACACACCCACACCCTGCCTGCCCTGTGGCCCAACGTCTGTGCCACTTACCCTACACCCTGATACCACAACCCCCATGCTCCATGCACCCCCTCACATCCTACCTGCACAGGTCATGACAGGAATGTCAACATACCCCAAACAGAATAGATCCAAACAGAACTACTTCAAGACACTTACTAATCAGACTGCCAAATGCCAAAGACAAAGGGAGAATTTTGAAAGCAACAAGAAAAAAGTGATTCATCACATACAAGGGATGCTCCATAAGACTAAATGAAGATTTCTCAGCAGAAACCATGGAGATAAGAAGGCAGTGGTATGATATATTTAAGAAACTTAAGAAAACTTGGTCTGTAAATTTATTTTCTTATAGTATCTTTATCTGACTTTAGAAACAGGGTGATGTTTTCTTCATAGCATGAGTTAGATCGTTTTCCTTCCTCGGCATTTTTTGGAAGAGTTTGAGTAAGATTGGCATTCTTCCTGGAATGCATGGTAAAATTTACCTTTGCCCCCATGCATCCACTTAGCCTTCCCATCTGCTTCCTACCTTGCTCTACTTCTGAGTGCCCCACACCACATCCTGCTCCTGCACTCCAAGGTCTACCTGAGCTGCACCCCATAACCTTGGCTCCTACACAGCACCTCCACAGGCCCATGACCTACACCTCATGCTCAGAGGCATCAGCATAGTGCCCCCAACCTGTGCTTATACTTGTGCTGCAATGCATCACCACACCGTTGTGCCCCACACTGTGCCCCACATCCTGTTCCACATGCATCCCACAAATGCAAAGCTTTAGACTACTGAAGGAAATCAACCTCCAAAGTAAACCTATCAAGATATTTATATGTCTCAAAGACAACAGAAGATCACTAAGCATATCATGATGCAGACAGATATAACTCAGCCTAATGACCAAATTAAAACACTGGAGGAGACACATACTTTGAAACAACTAATCAAAGATGTTCCTATAACTTTACTAAATAAAATCAATGGGATGGGTTATGAAATAAAGGAGATCAAGAAGACACTAGAGGTTTTTTTTTCTTTTTTTCTTTTTATTTCTTTTTCTGAATTGATGTAAATGCTCTAAGAAATGATCATGGTGATGAATATACAACTATGTGATGATATTGTGAGTTATTCATTACATACCAAGAATGGAATGATCATATGGTAAGAATGTTCATTTTTGTATGTTGTTATGTTTTAAAAAAATTAAAAATTTTAATAAAAAAAGAAGACACTGGAAGAGCACAAAGAGGAATTTGAAAGATATATAGGTAAATAGCAGATAGCACAGAGATTAAAGATGCTGTAGATCAGATAAAAAATATACTTGAGACACACAACCACAGACTTGAAGGAGCAGAAGAAAGAATAAGTGAACTAGAGGACAGAACAACTGATTTCAAATACTTAAAACAGCAAATGGCATAAAAAGATGGAAAAATTTGAATTAGATCTCAAGGAAATGATAGACAAAACAAAGCACACAAACATAAGAATCGTTGGTGTCCCAGAAAGACAAAAGGAGAGCAAAGTGCTAGGAAGATTGGTTGAGGATATAATGGGGAGAAACTTCCCAACCCTTACAAAGAATATAAATAAGCAATCAAAGAAGCCCCAAGAATTCCAAATAGAATAACTACAAATAGGCTTTTCCCAAGACATCTGAAATCTTACACACAAAGAACAGATAGGGAAAAGAATGGAGAAAATTGAACAAGGTCTTAGGGAATGGGATGACAGTATGAAGCGCATGGATATGCATGTCATATGTCCCAGAAGAAGACGGGAAAAAAGGAAGAAAAAATATTTGAGGAAATAATAACTGAACATTTCCCAACTCTTATGAAAGAAATCAATTTACATGTCTAAGAATGTCAACATACCCCAAACAGAATAGATCCAAACAGAACTACTCCAAGACACTTACTAATCAGACTGCCAAATGCCAAAGACAAAGGGAGAATTTTGAAAGCAACAAGAAAAAAGTGATTCATCACTTACAAGGGATGCTCCATAAGACTAAATGAAGATTTCTCAGCAGAAACCATGGAGGTAAGAAGACAGTGGTATGATATATTTAAGAAACTTAAGAAAACTTGGTCTGTAAATTTCTTTTCTTTTATAGTATCTTTATCTGACTTTAGAAACAGGGTGATGTTTTCTTCATAGCATGAGTTAGATAGTGTTCCTTCCTTGGCATTTTTTGGAAGAGTTTGAGTAAGATTGGTATTCTTCCTGGAATGTTTGGTAGAATTTACCTGTGATCCATCTGGTCTTGGGCATGCACTTCTTGGGACGTTTTTGATAACTGATTCAGTCTTTTGACTTGCTATTTGTCTGTTGCAGTCCTCTATTTCTTCCAGAGTTAAGTGAGGTTGTTCTTGTGTTACTAAGAATTTGTCCATTTTCATCTAAACTGCCTAATCTGGTGGCATACCATTGTTCATAGTATCCTCTTCTAATCCTTTTTATATCTATGGCTAGTCAGTAGTAATAACCTCATTTCTGATTTTATTTATTTGCAACTACTCTATTTCTTTGCCAGTCTAGCTAAAGGATTGTCAGTTTTATCGATCTCCACAAGAACTAACTTTCGGTTTTGTTAATTCTCTGTTATTTGATTCTCAATTTCATTTATTTCTGCTCTAATCTTTATTTCTTTCCTTTGGCTTGCTTTGGAATTAGTTTCCTGCCCTTTTTCTAGTTCCTCCAGGTGTGCAGTTAGGTCTTTGATTTCAGATACTTCTTTTTTAATGTAGGTGTTTAAGGCAATAATATCCCTCTCAGCACTGCCTTTGCTGTACCCCATAAGTTTTAATATACTGTGTTCTCATTTTCATTTGTCTCCAGATATTTACTCATTTCACTTGCAATTTCTTCTTTGACCCACTTATTGTTAAGATTGTGTTGTTTAAATTCCATGTATTTGTTAACACTCCAGTTCTCCACTGCAGTTGATTTCCACCTTCATTCATTATAGCCAGAGAAAGTCCTGTGTATAATTTCAATCTTTTTACATTTATCGAGACCTGATTTATGACCCAACATATGATCTATCATGGAGTATGATCTATATGCACTTGAGAATAATGAATATCCTGCTGTTTGAGGGTTCAATGTTCTGTATATGTCTGTTAGTTCTAGTTCATTGCTCATATTATACAAGTTCTCTGTTTCTGAATTCATTCTCTGTCTAGATGCTCTATCTATTGATGAGAGTGGTGTATTGAAGTCTCCAACTATTATTATGCAGACATTTATTTCTCCTTTCAGTGTTGTCAGTGTTTGCCTCAATTTTGAGGCACCAGTGTTAGTTACATAAATATTTATTATTGTTTATTCTTCTTTGGTTATTGCTTCTATTAGTAATATATAGTGTCCATCCTGTCTTTTATAACGGTTTTGCATTAAAAATTCTATTTTGTCTGTTATCAGTATAGCCACCCCAGCTCTTTTGTGGTTATGGTTTGCATGGAATACAAACTATCCACTTTCAAACTATTTGTGACTTTGTGTTGAAGGTGAATCTCTTATAGACATCATATAGACGGATCATACATTTTATTCATTCTGCCAATCTGTGTCTTTTGATTGAGGAGATTAACTATTAATATTCATTTTTATTACTGTAAAAGCAGTAGTTAATTCAAGCGTTTCATCTTTTGGCTTTTATATGTCATCTTATTTTTGTCTCCCTTTTTACATTTTCAGCTACCTTTACTGATAGTCTTCTTTTCTATACTATATCCCAAGCCTCTTTCTTCTGTCTTTTCTTTCAAGACTGCAGAATTCCCCTTAGTATTTCTTGTAGGGCAGATTTCTTGTTGAGAAACTATCTCAGTTTATGTTTATTTTTGAATATTTAAACTCTCCCTTATTTTTGAAGGATAATTTTACAAGATAACAAATTTTTCCCTGGCAATTTTTCTCTTTAAGTACCTTAAATATATAATACCACCACCATCTCACTTCCATAGTTTCTGATGAAAAATTGGCACATAATCTTATTGTGGGTCCCTTGTGTTTGACAAATTGCTTTTCTCTTGCTGCTTTCAAGATTCTCTCTTTATCTTTTACATTTGACATTCTTATTAGTACGTGTCTCAGAGTAGGTCTATGAGGATTTATTCCGTTTGGATTACATTTCACTTCTTGGGCATGTATATTTGTGTCTTTTCTAAATGTTGGGATATTTTTGGCCATTATTTCCTGAAATATTATTTTTTCCCTTTTCCCCTTCTCTTCTCCTTCTGGGACACCCATTCTGCATATGTTTGTGAGTTTTATGCTGTCATTCAAATCACTGAGACCCTGATCAAATTTTTTTCTGTTCTTTATTCTTCTGTCCACAAGTTTTTATATTCTTGTGTTCTAGCTCACTGATTCTTTCTTCTGCCTGTCAAATTTGCTGTCGTATGCCTTGAGTGTATTTTTAATCTCATCTACTCTACCTTTAATTTCCATAATTTGTGTTCTTTTACTTTTTATTTTTTAGTTATTCTTTATGCTCACCTAGTCTCTTCTTAATATCTTTTATCTCTTTAGCCATATTGTCCTTCATCTTCTTGAATGGATTTAGGAGATTTGTTTGAACATCTTTGATTGGATGATTCAAAGTCTGTGTCTCAATTGAAGTTTTAATTTGTTCCTTTGAGTGGGACACAACTTCCCGTTTCATAGAATGGCTTGTAATTTTTACTGATATCTAGGCATCTGATCATCTTGATGAGTTTACTCTGGAGGTCCGTTTGTCTTTCTTGTTTAGAGATTTGTTGTTGTTTGGCTTTGGGTTAAAGCTCTTATTTGACCCTTAGTTGAGCTTATTCTAGACCTTTATTATTGCTTATGTTTAACTGATCTGATTTTTTTTAGCTCTTCTTCATCTGATTCTTGCTCTGTATATTCAGGACAATTTTTAAGATTGCACTATGTGTGCAATTGTTTTGCCCCCAGGAGAAAGCTTTCTTTTTTCTGTTTCTTCTTTGGGTACCTTTTCTAGTTACTTTGTTTGTTTTGATTTTGCCTCTATAGTTTTTTTTTTTTTTAATAGTCCTTTTATTGCCTAGCTGCTTTTGGCTGGAGGGCAAATTCTGGGAGGATGTTAACCTCAGAGAGGATTTTTCTAAGTAAGTACTTCACAACCAAAACAATACCAGAGACCCAAGAAGAAGGTGCAGTCCGCTTCCAAAGAACCCTATGGAGAGAGTCAGTAAAAATGTCAGCAGCCTTTTTGGCGAGTCCTCAGAGCCATGTTTTCATGGTCGGCCCAGGAGATTGCGTCCTTCAGTATCCTTAGGGAGTAACTGTATATCTTTAAACTTCCATTTCCTATGCTTCTGTTGGGGGTAGAGTTGAATAATGGCTATGTGCATCCCTGCCCAGGTTGGGCTGAAACAGCACCATTGAGCTGGATCCCAGTAACTCAAATTGTCATATCAAAAGCCATGATCAGTGCTACATATGCCCTCCTTTCCCCATTCTTGTGGAAGAGGACTTCTTCATCCCTCTCCATCAGTTGTAGTCAGTTAGAGACCAGACCCAAGGTGATCCCTTCGGAGATTGGGGGATGGGTGTAGCAGCCATTGTGGAACAAGCTACTTGCAGTTCTTTGCCACAGTTTCTCAGTCCCTTGCTCCTTCTCTTCCCTGGATTCTGTATCGTGCTTCCCTGCTCTCCAGAGCCTCCGAACAGTTGTTTCAGACAGTTCCTGCATGTGTACCACATGTTTTGTAGAAGAAATGATTCCTGGAGCTCCCTACTCTGCCATCTTCCCTAGAAGCTTCTCCATGGCAACTTTTAATAAGTACTTTATTGAGAATCTTTACTGTTTGTAGCAGAAGAAATTGTCTTGAATAAGCTAGCCCATTATTATCAGAAGTAAAACTCCATGTATTCAAGTCCAAGACCATTTTTCATATGATATTCTGGCCTATAATCCCTGTATGGTGCTATTAGTGTAAAATTTGGGTCAAGTTCTTATGCTTTGTGCAGCCATAAGGTTTTTTTTTTTTTTTTTCCTTACAGGATATTTTTATATGTTTTGTTGTGGTTTCCAACCAAAATTCAGAGCAGGAAACAAACGTCTTTACATTTTGCTTACCCATAATTTTTCCAATATCTACTTTGCATAGTGGAAAGCACTTTAAGGGTCTTGAATTTATGTACACATTTTTATACCATCGCTGACTTTGTATATGCTATAACAACATCTCCTGTCCCATAGGGATTTTGAAAGTGCAAATTTAAGCTCCTACACCTGACAATTACATTGGCAAGTAGTTTAATATCATCCTGAGCCACCAAGTCATTAACTGTTGATTATCTGACTTTAGGGATGCCCTTGGTTTTGGAACCTGAAGATTTAATCTAGGACACATATTTTTAAAGATAATTTCTATATATATGTTCAATAATTCTTTGTGTTTGTAGAAAAAGGGAAGGATTATTGGTTCAGTCTATCATGTTGCCTGAACTGCTATGCTTAGTTCTTTACCAAAGAACATCATTCTGAAATTCAAGTACACTGGGCTAATTTTTAAATACTTTTAAACTCTGGTAGTAATTTCACAATGAATGGTAATAAAGTAGTTGCAAGGTGGCTGTGACCAAGATCTGTTCTCCCTACCTGAGCCAAATTCACCGAAATGTAAGATGTTAGGGAGGAAGAAACCTTAAAGCTAGAACATCTGGTCTAATCTTTCATCTAAAAATGAGGAAGTTGAGTCACAAAAGATTAAATTAACTATTTGCAGTGTCATAGCTAATTAGTGACAGAATCAGGACCGCAGTACAGATCTCTTAGTTCCCACACTGGTAATTTCCCTTCTATACCATAAAAAGTCAAACTCAGTAGTTTTCTTAATAATTTTATAAATAATATCCACCATTGTTTCATTTCTACAAAAAGTGTTCCAGTTATTTTACATACATTCCTCATTTGTCTTTATCATAATCATATGCTCCAAATGAGGGAAACACACTAAAATGTAAACAGATACAAATCCAGGACTAGATTTAGGTATGTCTGGTTCCCAATCCATTCCTTTGTGTGCTATATAATGTTGATAGTAGGGAGAGCATTATAATTAATAGAGATATAATTAATACTACCATGCCACACTGAAAATTCATCATTCCTGGCATTTTTCTTGCTGAATCAGTTACATGAAAGTGTTATTTGAAAACAGTGACAGTGAACACTTTATAAGTGCCAGTAGATAATTTTATAAGTGTAAACAAGTTTCTGCTTTCTCTCTAACAGCTCTATCCTCACAAGAAAGAGAGGATGTGTATGAGATATGAGGAATGTTCCTTGTGGGCTTTGTTTTATTGTTTTTGCTCTTTTTCTTTCTGCTTTTTTTTTTTACACAAAGCATAGTAACAGACAGCATTTACCATGTTCTCTTAACTCTTAAGACTTCTGACCCAATTTTTAAAACATGGCAGCTTTTGAGGACATGTTGTATTGTCTAATTACCACCTTAGTTCATGACATTGTAATGGGGAATTCTTACAAGTTTGTTTGGTGTTTGTTTTAGAATTTAGGTACATTTTCCTCTTTGAATAATGAGTGGCATTTTTAAAGCTAATTTTGGCTCCTCAAATAAAAAAGACTGAGTGTACAGTAAGCAAATAATTTACATTTATATGCAGATATGAGGAAAGCAAGAGAGCCTGCTGTGAAAAGTGAATGCCTCAGAAATATTTAGTGTATGCATACTTCAAAGTAAGGCTTGCTGATAACATGTCAATCTTGGAACTTAAATCATGTGTTATTAAAACACTTTACCTACGTCATGCCAATTTCCTAAAATAAGGTACTCTTCTTCTTACATTATGAAACCTCTTTTACTGCTTCTAGTAAAAAGTGTCCTCCAAGAAAAATAACACTGATGAACAGACAACAGAATTTCATAAGTGTCTTTGGGATTAATCACTATGCATTAATCCAAGGAGCTATTATTTTAGCCACATTTAAATCCTGATTGCATTTTATTCTCTTTTGGCAATGCTCACAATGTAATTGTCACTAGAACATATTTAAGAATCCACATGCCAGCATGACCCTTATTTGTAGTGCTGCACTGTGAGCAGTAAATCATTTGGGAGATATTTAGATGCAGAGTTCCAGGCTCCACAATTCACTTTTTTTAGTTTGTTTTCACCTTGTTCTTTTAATGCTCCTGAAGAAATACAAGGAGGTTTAGAATATAACTTTTCAGAAGCAAGCATATTAACTTGAGAATCTCAGATCCCTACTATTTTCAAATATATTTAAAGATGTCTGCTCAGTTCCTCCAATAACTTCATTCTAGTGATCAATATAAATAAGATTACATGTATTCAGTTCATGTCAGAACTCTTCGGAATTATTTTGAATATTTTGGGTAGTTTGAGAAAACTTTAAAAGTCCTTCCTACCACCTGGACATTTATGTTTCTGCTCTGGAAGCCGTTTTAATTCACTGCACAAAGAACCCAGTGCCCTCTCACTTGTTAAGTTCCCCTTAGCAGTATGTAGTCGTAATATAAGGAACCATTTATAACTAGCTAAACAGTAGAAAAATGGTGAGTTAGGTCAAGTTTGGCATCCAGAATGCCCAGGACAGTCCTTGAAACAAAGAATTATCTGGCTTAAAATGCTAACAGCTTCCAATATGAGAAACCCTGATGTAAGTCAAATTATTTAACTTATTTGCACTTCCTCATTTAAAAAATGGGAATGGCACAGTCAACTCTCAACTATGTGGCTCAAATTTACTATTTGGGGTACTAACTTGATTAAGACACAACAAGGGACCCAGGATGTATACATATGGGATGGAAGGCATTGTTCATTTTGTCTATTGAAGTGTAGGAAAGAAAGAGTCACTTCTGTGGTTGAATCAGGGGTAGGAGGCAGAGGATCATAAGTCCTTCTGCAAGGCTTTCACACATCTTAGTTTAGTCACTTATGTATAAGTCCATGTTAAAATAAGAGAAGAGAGGAATTCTCTCATACCTCATGTTATTTACTGAGTCTTGTGAAGACAATACCTCCTTCTCTGCATTGTGTTTCCCATTAGTGACTATAATGGCTAAAACTTCAGACCAAGTAGAAGAGAACACCATGAATGTTCATTATAAGAGACAGTTTTCTTCTGGCTGCATCTTTTAGTGTTTAACACAGTATACTGTATAAGCAGCTAGCTATAATAATGAAACAGAACTCACCGTGTAGATAAACACAGAACAGTTATAATAAGTAATGCTTGTATCACACTATATGCAAGGTGCTACTACATATAAGTGCTTTCTATTATTTATCCATTTGAGTCCTCATAGGTAGCTATTAATATTTACATTTTACTGAAGGGGAATTTAGGGCACAGAGAATCTAAATATTTGTCTAGCATCACATTGCTAAAAATGTGGAAGGGCCAGGGTTCAAACCAGGATATCGGGCTGCAGAGTCTATGCTGATAACCAGTTCAAAAATCTGACACTCGAAAAAGGAATCTAGGAGGAACTTAGAGAATAATGATCCCTACTCTAAAGGGGAAATTCATGAGTTTTTATGAATTTGGGTGGAGAGCTGGGTGCAATTTAAATGTCTCAAAGCAATCCAAATTTAAAGCAGAAGTTAAAGCAGCATAGTGGAATGCACATGTGCGCTGAAGTCAGAAAGACCCTGGGCCTACATCAAGTCTTCCTGGACAAAGTTTAGCAACCTTGGAGAGATTACTGTAGTCTCTCATACCCAGACTTTTATTTGAAGATCAAATTTACCATCATATGTAAAATACCTTAAAAAAATGCCAGATACATAATAGGCAATTTATAAATGTTCTGTTCCCTCCTTGCCCCCAACATTCTGCCCACATTTATCTGTTCCCAAAGGGGACTAGACAAATAAATATTCATCCTTTGTGTGTCCTGCTCTCCAAACTACTGCATCCTAGATCACATAAAGGAGATGGTGACCTAGACAGCACAAAGGGTTGAGCTTAGACTAAGAATATATATATGCTACCTTTGAGTGTATGTCTCCTTATGTTAAGAATAAAGATGACGTGGCAGACAGAGTAATAGGAAAGTAATTTAGTGGTTACCCAAAAAAATTATGAATAAGTCTAGAAAATTGAGAAATAAGGGTAAATATTGTATTATGGAATGTTTATTTTGGCATGTACATGCATACATATGCACATATGAGTATATACATATACAAATTATATTTGTATATATACATGTATATATGTATATTCATGCATGCATATACCAATAAACATACACACACATATATACATAAAATATAATATGTATAGCTATATAGATATAAAATGGTTATGATGTAAAATATATTTTTATAATTAAAATATTAAAAACCACTATCTTGGAGTTTGATGTCTGTTTTTTATTTCTAATAGTTGAGATAGATTCATTATGTGCCATTCACAAGCTCTCAGTCCCCGTTGTGAGGGCTAGCAGGAATTGACTAGCCAACATTGGGATAAAGATGTCTGTTCACTATGAAAATGCAAGTGTAAGTGTTTAATTGAAAAGGATCATCTATTTTATTTCTTGGTGCCACACAAGCCTACTATGGTATTCTGAATAGAGTTGTCAGTCAATAAATAACTGTTGATTTGATTTCATGAAACAGTGTAATACAGGTGAAGCACCACCTCCATGTTTTCAGCCATTTCCTAAACAACTTGCCCCAGATACATTTTTTGTGCTGGCTCAATACATTTTGCAACAAGAACAAAAATCTTTATTTTAATTTTATTTTTTTCTTCTGGAAGGGTCACTAATTGGTAGAATAAGGATGTCCCTCAAAATAGGATATCTAGATATCAGCAAACATTTTCCAGATTTTTTCAGGATAGAGAAATGTGGGCTAGATGATAGTATAGTTCAAGGAAACTGCAATAAGTTGAATGCCTAAAATGAAGGATGTGATTCAATGGAATTAATAATAATTTAATGGAAAGAATTAAGATCTCAATGGATTACCACACATTGCTAGATGACAGGTGAAATCTACAAGATGAATTTTAATAAAGATAAATATAAGGTCTTGGATCTGGGTCTAAAAAGCCAAC
>PVIY010060207.1:0-11731 GCA_004026745.1 Myrmecophaga tridactyla
AAGTGGAGTAATTGGATTTATCAGAAAAACAACTAATTTATCCCTATGAAGGACTGAGGATTGTTCCTGATGGCTGATGTTCCTGACGGCTGATGTACTGCCAGGAACCACCAGCCCTTAGGAGCACCAGACCCCCAGGTGTTGCTAGAAGCTGTTAGTCTCGCAACTTCAGTTCCCATCATCTCATTCATTGTGAACATTTCCCTGTAACTCATCCTGAAAGTGGGAACATGTGAATTAATCTATTTTGTGCAGTCTCTTCTATCACTGTCTTCCATTCGTGTAACTAACTGAAAACCAACTCAAAAAACAAAAAAGAGAGAGACATTGGCACATGCTCCAACTTACTGAAGAAATAAAATGAATCCACACATGTTGTGTTTCTAGCCTTCCATTGCCTCCTCCTGCCTTGGTTCTAGACATTGGTGTTGTAATTGGGAAACAAAATTCACATTTCTCTTCTAAGAAATGCTGTACGTGGTTGACTGGATGTCAAGACGACATTTCTCTAAGTGACATACTCTTTGGGAACCCAGCTTTCATCCCTGCTGTCCCTCAGCAGACCAGCCCACTCACTCCTACTTGTGGGACTTTGTAGCTGCCTTTTCCCCAGTCCCAAGAGCACCCACCTTCGCCCCCTACTGCAATCCTACCCAACCTGCATGCTCCAGATGAATTCCCACCTTCTCCATGAAGCTCAAATGCTCCCCCTCACTGACCTGTTTATTATGTTCATTTGTTGGATGGGTTTAAGTCGTCTCTCTATGAAAACTTTTGAGTTTCTCAAGGGCAGGGATGATAATACATATTTACTACTCTTGGACTCTTCTAGAGTTAGGGTCCCATGGTCTATTCTGGGCTGAATGGAATCATCACACGGTCAGGACTCACTCACAATGCTGCTCTCGATCTTTATTTTCTTGTGGGTTTTTTTTTTTTTTTTTTGAGCAATAAAAATGTACTCACTTAACAGATAAAAATATATGAGAGCTCAACAAATTATTCTAAACACTGGCTTATATAACAGCCATCGAATCCCTGATTGTCAGCCCTGAAAGACACAGAAGACAGTATCTAGTCTACCACCTTCCTTTTAGATGGGGAATCTGGGGGCGAAATCCAGTAAATGGCATGCGCAAAGCCACAGAGCCATTCCCACAGAGCCTGTTCTAGGTCTCTCGTGGCTCCCTTCCAGCCAGCACTGTTCTTGCCACGCCACGGGGGTGCCTGGGCAAGTCTCGGGGGTAAAAGCACAATCTAAACATCTGCACATAGGCGAAAACTTCAATGTTTTATGACCCAAATAGGAGAAATATTGGGGATTATCCAAGAATATGGAGTTTTTCATGGCTCTGGATTCTGATAAACAATATATGCAGGTCACAGCCACAGAAGTGCTGCACCAGGGACACTCACAGGATGCTAATGGAACCTCGTATCCAATCTCCATAAGCAAAAACACCTAAATGGTTATTAGAAGCCTGCGGTCAATAGTATTATTTTATCCGCATGAAATTAAAAGGGAACAAGACATGTCGTAGAGATAAATGATCCTTATTCCTTTAGGTGAGACTTTGGGAGGATCGCTTTTATGAAAAGTGGATTCAAATGTACTGTATGGTTCAGCGTCAAAAACATAACACCTGGACGGGCCACGGTGGCTCAGCAGGCAGAGTTCTCGCCTGCCATGCCAGAGACCCAGGTTCGATTCCTGATGCCTGCCCATGCAAAAAAAAAAGAAAAAAAAAAAGTAACACCCACTCCTGGTGAATCACTAGGACCACGGGTAAGAATGCGGCTCCGAGGTCAGGGGTGCCACCCCAGGCTCAGTTGCTGCAGCTCCATTTCTGAGCTCCTCGTCATATTGACTACTTATTTTCAGGGCTCCTTCCTCCCCAGAGATTCAAAGTCAAACCTGTCTCTCTCTCTTCCTTCCTTTCTTCCTTTTCTTTCTTTCTGCTGTTCTCAGTGTCCCTGCTATATAGCACACTTCTTCATCCCCCTCGTAAAATTTTATTTCTAAAAAAGTTAACTGAGTTTATTGGAAGTAAACAAAGTAAGAGCAATCAGGGCTCAGAGGAAAGGCCTCAGGGAGGCAAGTGCTTGAACTTTTATTTGTTGGCTTTGTGACATTTGACGGGCGCTCCTAACCCTATTTTTTTGTTCACTTCCTAGGTATCTGCTATTTGAAATGGAAGGATTAGTGATGTAAGGATGTGGGCCATAGACTATATTATCTATCATATAATCTATGATAAAACTGAAATTACACCTTGGAGAATCATGGATTAATTTTTAAGAAGATTACAAAGATATCCATCACCTGTTGTTCTTTAAGAACTTAGTCCAATCGTATGGAACTATTTTAAAAACTGTGAGTACCTCGTTCTTTCACAACATTTCCATTGTAGAACTGATCTCTCCATACTTCATCGTCACTTACAACCAAGCTGAAAAATAAGAGAATCAAACAGTTAAAGTCACTTTTTAACTTTCAAATATGTTCCCTGTTCAGAAAGAATTGACTGATTTCTCCTTTATCCCCACTATTTATGTGATTATAAAGATAAGGTGACAGAACATATGTAAGCCTTTTCAGAATATCCATAATTACATATGTGTGCGTGCACAAGTGTGTGTAAAAAGCTATAGATGTGTGCACATAAATACACAAGAACAGCATGTTCATGATGTTACTAGGATAACAATAACCATATACCATGCTAAGCACTCTTACAACAACTGAAATCTAATTAAAAGAAGCTGCCAGAACCTAAAACGCAGAGTTCCAGCTTCTCCAGAACGTTAACTAGTCCCATCACCATATCCCATATTATCAACAGCCCCTTCCAATATGAAAAAGTTAGAACAGACATAGCTCAAAGACCCCTAAAGAGAAGGGTCAATTAAAGGTGATGGTGGAGTTATACAGAGGTCGGGTTTAACCAAACAGTATGATTGCTGAATCGTTACATTGATATTTCTTTTAGTTTTTAGTTTCCAGTACCTTAGAGCAGCTAGAAGTAAAATACCTACAGCTGTAGAACTGTAACCCATACTAAACTCTGAAATCTGCTCTACAACTAACTACTGCAAATGTGCTTTGAAATTTATTGCTTTTTTTTTTTTTTTTTTTTTTAGGGCGGCTGCCATGGCTCAGCAGGCAGAGCTCCGACCTGCCATGCTGGAGGTCTGGAGTTCGATCCCTGGTGCCTCCTGCTCATATGCAAATTAAAAAAAAAAAATTATTGCTTTTTTGTATATACGTTATTTTTCACAAAAAAGGGGAGTATAACAGAGAAGACAGGATTTAACAAATGAGTATGCCTAATGAATTATTATATTGATATTTCTGTTGGTCTCCAGCAGCTAGAAGAAAAGACAAAAAATCATACAACTGCAACCCATACCAAGCTTTAAAATATTTTTGTATAACTACTTATTAAAATGTACTTGGAAATTTATTGCTTTTTTGTATATATGTTATATTTCACAGTGAAAAAACATAAAAAAACAAAGTATATTAGCATGTGAAGATTTGTCAATAAAAATATTAAAACATTAAAAAGAAGTTGCCAGAAGACATAATTAGTAAGTGATAGAGCCTGGTCTTAATTCTAGGTCTGTCTAACTCTAAAACCTTGGTTCATCTAAGCTCACAATGTTCTCTTTCATCTCCTCACTGAAATATGTAAGAAAAGTGAAAGCAGAGAGAGACAGCCAGTACAACCCAATCACGTTAGCACAGCTCAGGCTCAGTTTTTCATAAAGCACAGGCACGGTTCTGTTAGAATAAAGCACTATTGGTTCTACGAGAGTAAATCAGCCATTGAGAGGTAACCAGAAGTATAATAAACTAAAATAAATTATGTAGTCAAAGATTTATATGCTCGATTGCTGATACATTTCTGCAGATAACATGATCCAATCCTGAAAAGCTAGTTTCGAGGAAAGAGGAGAATACCTGGCAGCTCTGCTGGTTGGAATTCCAAGGTAGTGCATGGCCTCACTGCACAAAAATTCCCTCACCGAGGAACGCAGTACAGCTCTACCATCGCCGTTTCTATAGGAGGGAAAATAATCAATGTTTTCCTTTGCAATTAACATATTACCTTAGATGACTAAAAAAATCTCAAGCGGTACCGGGAGTAGGGGGTCTTTCCTGAGCCTTTTAACTGAAGCTCCCACTTTTCACCTCGCCTTCAAAAAAGAAAAAGTAAGATTAGAAAATGCATGGTAATATTTAAGAGAAAAGCTCTTATGCAAGAAAACAGTTGGTACCTGTTCATATGAATTCCAAGAAGGTGGGCTCTTCCATCCCCAAGCTGATCTGCCCATATCCCAAACTAAAGTGGAAAAAGGAAAATCATTCCCGTTTATTTGTCTTCATAGCTTTTAGAGTAACTTTGTCAAAATTGAGGATAAGGTATTATAAGATTTCAATAATATAATAATGATTATATAATTAATTTAAGATTATAATAATTATTTGGATAAAGGTAAAAATAAAATTTAATCAATGGACCATAAGTTAAATTCATTTAACAAAGTATCATCTTATAACCTACAATGAATTCCTTCAGATTCTTATAACTGAGATCAAATTTGTTAGGTGTTAGAATATTTAGAACCGATCTATTTAATTCTATAATATGCACTAGGAACAATTTCTGGGCAGAAATTTGCCTACATAATATACGTGCAGTACAAAACCATGAACAGGTCTGCACCTGCAAACAATTGCTTTTCAACACGTGCGGCCAATTGTTTCCAAAATTTTGTGTTAAAGTTTGTTTGCTGTTGTCCAAATCCCAGTAATGCCACTTATTAGCTATGCAAATTTGTTTGCATTACTTACTCTTACTGAGACTGAGCTTTCATTTCTGTGACATGGGACAACCCTCGCCAGCATATGCAAGGGCATAAAGATGGCAGTTATTATTGCCAGCAATTACTGGCAAGCCTAGACATAAGTCAGACTTTTGACATGGATGGACTTCTACCAGAACATCTCTGACTTTCCGGGACTGGGGGAGAAAGGGATCCTATGAGTTCCCATACACCTACGTAGACCCCTGATGTAGCATCACAACTTGTTCCTGTCCCTATCTCCTCCTCCAGGGCATCTGCAATTTGAGGGAAGGGGACAAGTCTCAGTCACCATGTTAGCTCCTGGCACATAAAAGGAGTCCTATAACGGGCAGTTGGAATGTTTAAAACGTGGTTGTTTAAACTTTGGAAAGAAAACATGAATTTGAGAAAAACCTATGCAATATTTTAATTTTTCATCTTAACTAGGAAAACGCCAAGATGACTCAATCTCAGCAACGGGACACTTCTAAGAGCCCACATCTGAAAATGTCCCCAGCCTACTCTGGAGTTACAATGCACACATTAGGTGCTGCTCTCAGCAAAAGAGGGCACAGAAAGAATGATGAATCCAGAGATCACAGTGAAATCAAGGGAATTGGAAACTAGTTTTCCATCAATAAGAGAAAGAATGTGAGCTCAGAATGACACCATCCTTTAAAATAAATATTTGTGACATCATTTCAGATCAGGGAGAAGAAGCAAGAGATGAAATGCAAAGCTGATGAAAGCTTTAACTTGATTTACTATATCACCAAAACAGGTACAACGTGCAGAGCTTGGGGGGTGGGGGCAGGGCAGGGTTGCGAGGGTATGGGCTGGGGGCAGGTGTAGCCTGGGTATGACGCTGATAACTACAACTAGTCCATCAAGTGAATCTCTATTTCCCCTCCAAGCTGTGTCTCGTCCAAATGAAAGTGTCCCTGATAGATTGGATTTTTTTTCCATAAGGTTCAACAATCCAAGCTAAGTCTCACTTATTACAACCAGCTCTACATAGAGCAGTTATGATGCCACAGGATGAAGGAAACAAATATGAAACAGAAGTTTCTGAAACAAAAGACTCTGGAACTTCAGCTGGTTCTTTGGACTATAAAAGTCTTGACCAACCATCCTAAAAAAGAAGAATGAAGTAGGACGATTAACCCTCCCCAATTTTAAAACTTATTATAAAGCCACAGGGGTGAAAACAGCATGGTACTGACACAAAGATAGAAGTATAGACCAATGGAATTGAATCAAGAGTGCAGATACAGACCCCCCAAATCCATGATGAGCTGATCTTCGACAAGACCCCCAAATCCATATACCACCAAAACAGAAAACCCAGCAGTGGCTTCACAAAACTCTACACGCCTTAAAGTCTTCATTTGTATTTTAACAGTGCATATGAGCAGCGGTATAAAATGCTCTGTAACACATGTAAACCCATAGGCGTGATGGCTTTTTGAAATATGGAAACCCTGCATTTAGGAGCTAGAAAAGACTATAAGGATCACCGAGTTCAGAAATGTCTAAACCGAGAAACATTATTTTCAAAACACTGATAGTTCTTCCTTAAAAAAAAAAAAAGAACCTGTCAAATGTGTGAAAAAAGGTGTATTACATAAAGTTAAACAGATTTCTCTGCCCACTCGACTCTGAAGAATGAAAGCAATAAAATTCTGAAAGGAATTAACTCACTCAACAAATAAGATCCTGATATTGATAGTTATTGTATTATCTAACATATATGCACTTTGCATACTAAATTAACCCTTAAATCAACCCTAATATACTTTAGCACTTGTCCTTCTAAAAATTATCCTTGCATAAATCAACATTACAAAACACCTCCTCAAACCACCACAAAGATTAATGGTGTTAAATTAATCTTCACCTAGCTCATGGGAATATTAACAGCAATTTCAATTGACGTTGCATTCCCACTTCCTGATTGCTACAGCATCTATAATACTACCATTGAATTTTGATTTATTGCCTAACAGTGCTACTTTGCTCGAAAGCACCCCTGGCAATACTATAATCTATTTGTTCTTCAAAATCTATTTGATTTTGCGTAAGTCGCTTGCTTCAGTCTTCAGTGAATGAGTTTTCCAGCAATAACTCACAGAAGTTTTATATTCGTGCTGCCCGTTTTCTCAATTCCATTAAAAAAATCTGAGGCTCTAGCAACATCACAGGGAGAAATCACATCAGCTCCTCTAGAGACGTTTTAGGATGACACATCATTCTAGAAACATCTTGTTGAAGTCTCACTATGTTAATGTTAGAGAAATCAATGAGAAATAATCTCTTTGACAAAACAGCTATTCCATCAAATATTTATGTTGGCATAAATTTTCTGTTACCTGGTGCCCACCATATCTGTGAGCCAATGGAATGGATCCAAATACTATCTTTTCACCACTTACAAGCTGGAAAAAGTCATCTGTTTCTGAGACAGATAAATCAAGGTCCAAAATGTCTTCTAGAACTTCCTGAGGCAAGAAAAGAGAAATCTTCTTACAAACTGAAGTAAACATTTAATATTTCAAGCAAAGAGACATAATGGAAGAAAGTTAGCAGAATAAACCTCTTCCAAAAACACAGTACTAATATACTTTTTTTCTTAAGAGATGCACCATAGTTTCTATGATTACCTACGATACTTGGGAGAAAAAGTTCTATTGTAGAGTTCAAACATTTTTACAGTTTCTTGTGACACGTGGTAAAATATTTTTTCCTAGCACTTATGCTTTTAAGGAATTGTAAATGTCCTATTTTTATCTAAAAATATTTGAACCACGAGAGAACAATTTCGAATTTGTTACTAAAAATCACCTCTAGAAGTTACCTAAGATGCTTTTCTCTTTTTTTTCCATAAAAGCATACTTTTTCATAAGATGACTTTAAGATGAAACTGAATATAATGTTCCAAAGAAGTATAACAATATAATTTACGATAATGACTTTTCCCAAATATCTGAATTTTAAACATAAAGGTACTTATTTGTCAATACAGTAACATTAACCATTAACTCTGAAAAAAATTATCTTCTTAGATAAATGTTATAGGGAGTTGAGTCAGTACTTGCGTTGTAAAAAGAAAATAAAACCTAACCTTTGAAACTGCGACAAGGCGTACTCTTGATTTGAAAGGAGTAGGGAAGACAACTGAAAAAATGCAGTTTTTCACTTTACGAACATAATTTTCTTTAACAGGATCAACTGGCAACATGGCTGATTAAAAAAAAAATTCTCATCTTAATGTTCTCACTTATGGTGCAAATAATATTAATATTCCTTAAAAATACTATGGTTCTTCAAGAAAACCAACTTAAACCACTACTTTCTGCAAACTTTGGTATTTAAAGGCTACTTTATCATTTTCAACATTATCTATTCAATATTCATATAGTAAGTATATGGAACTGCCCAAGAGGATGGGAAGTGGAAAAAGTTTAAAACCGTAAGACACATATGCTGTCTTCCAAGATTTTCACTAATGAGCAACAAATAAGATGGGGAACATATTTATAAAGAAGAACATATAAATGAAATGGGGAGGAACTGCATTACTGTATTAGAATTCCAGTAATTTTCAATTCAATAGAATCCAATCAAAATATATTAGGCATTTAATCACACGCTTTCTGCCCTTTGGAAACTCACAATTAATGACAGAAACAGACACATAAATAATTCTAATGCTAAGCAGGCTGCTGTAGATGTTTTACTAAAACATACAAAACATTCTGGATCCCACCAAAAATTCAAAACATTTGATACATGCCTGCTCACAGATTAGAAGTTTAAAAATTGCCTCTTAATGCTTCATAAAGTCAACACATTAAAGCACATGTATTTTATTTTAAAAACTGTAGAGTGAAAAAAAAGAGAGCTCTGAACATTCTTTCAATAATCAGAACAAACTTACTTTTACTTTAAATACAATTCTTAAAATCTTAATCTACGTTCCTAATCCAAAGCAATTAAAACAACAACAATAAAGAGAATTAAAAGAGGGAAGGTGGTATTAATAAAACTATATGATCAAACTTAGGGATAAAAAACTTAATGTTTCTGGATAGAGATTATATTGTCAATACGTCAATGTCTCTATATTGGGTTTAATAAATACAATGGAAAACCAACCAAAATCCTTAAAGGACTTTTTTAAGAAATGAACAAATTTATGCTGAAGTCCAGATCTGGAAAACTGAACAGATTAATTTTTTTTAAGTAAGAGAAATAGGAGAGTTTGCTTATCATATTAAAAATTAGAAGACTACCATAACTAAAAATAATATTAGCCCCCAGGTAGATGGAAAGATCAATGGAATGTAATACAAAACACAGAAAGAGCTCAAAATATATATAAGAATTTCTTATAAAATGAAAATAGTTCAGATCAGTGGAGAAGCACTAGGACAGTTTGCTCAACTGTCTGGAATAATTCCTATTTATTCCACTCAAGCTTAGGTGGACTAAGCGTTAGTTATAACAGCAATAAAAAACAATCTCTTCCCTGTATGAGTCATAACTGCAGGAGAATGCAGGCCAGATTTAATTCTTTATACTTTCCCTTAAGTACATGGTAAATAAGGCAGCATCAAGGCGGACTGAATGACTAGCTCACCCCAAAACTGATGATTTCAGCATCTACTACAGAAAACCTGAGTAGCTCACACACCTAATCTTGGCCATGGGAAAAAAAAAAAAGGTTAATTGCTTCAGAGGTATCTACCTTCCAAAGGAAACTGATCAGCCATAAACAAAAAGCCAGAGAGAAAATTCCAAAGCAAATTAACCCTTTAGGTTAACATATCAATCACTAAATGCAAAAATCAGTTTTAGACAAAATGAAGTCCGCAAAAACTGCCAACCTATTTCTGAACCAATTCTCTCAGCAAATGTTTTTACCAGTTACCTTGGTAAATTCATTGATCATTGAACTAATAACATAAGGAAGAGAAGTTTTATGCAGTACTATCAATTAAGACATGAAATGCGTCAAGTATTTTATTTTTAGTCTCTCCTTGGCTGTAAAACCTGGTTCTATTGTAGAAAACGTGTTTTGAACACTATCATCAGCATGGCAAGAAAATGGTTTAAGTGTAGTTAATCTCCCAACAATGAAACGAAAACTTTGAAAATGCTTTCAATTACACACATTCCATTTTTATCCACCAGTCTGTCCTGCCTGTTTAGTTTGCATGAGTGCAATTGAAAAAAACAAAGACCAAAGCTGCTCTAGAGAAGCACAAGAGAAGTCTGTTCTTGGCAGCTAGTCTAGTTGAGTCAGAAGAATTACTTTTGATTTCTGCAAGCCCCATTGGTGGGCTGTGGTTCACCAAGAGTTTGGCTAGACCATAACCCTGGCAGTAAGTAATTTCTTCTCATTTCCCTACTTAGGCTTATCATACTATAATAACTTTTTAAGAGGTAAGTTGTCTGTTTTAATCCGGCTAAAATAACCTCTAAATGAAAGCTGCCTTGCCAAATGTGTTCTTGGGCAAGAGACTTAATTACCCTATATCTTTTTTCCCCATCTGTAAAACAAGAGCAAATGATACTATAGGACTGTTACAAGTACAAAATGAGTGTTTGTTGTTAAACTTAACTTGGCAAATTGTATCTGTTGGATGTTTCTGAACATAAATCTGCTTTTTATTAAAGTAAGTCACATGTTAAAAACCTTTACATGTAAAGCACTTTAAACTTTACCTGTTTTTACATCATATTCTTCAATACTGAAAAAATCCCATAAAATGGCTTTAATAAACCCCTTTATATATTGATGATGCCTTTATTCCATTAAAAAAACTATATTTAAAATAAATATGAAAATGTGCTAATTTTTTTAATGCAAAAAGCGCTATTCAGAAGAATAAGAAAAAGCAGTGTTATCACAGGGAATTGCAGGTGCCTGTTTGTTGGGCTCCCCCCCCCCCCACACACACACACAAAGTGAATTTTTGAGAACCGGATAAGTATTCTTTTATTTCTGTAATCCCAGTGCTTACACTCTCTCATTGGCTTCCCCTGTGTTGGTGTGTCTATGTGCTTGAATCACTCATTATACACACGTTTGCAAAAACAAAAAAACACCAAGCACCGTCTCTCATTCTCATAAGAAGTAAAGTGCTAAGGAAAGGAAGTCTTTCTACCAGATCGGGTACTAATCCTGCACGTTCTCCAGGATCATTCAACATGACCAAACACTCATCTCGCACAGCCCAGTACAGCCCAAAATGGGGCGCCCGCACCCAGAACAAGGCACGACTGCCCAACTATCACACAAAATACCTATAAGGCTTTCAGAGGAGAGAGTCCAAAAATCGAAAGACGAGGCTAGTTTGGCTTCGGTTTCACAAGAGCCCTGATGGTGGGTGGACTTGTTCCTGTAAAGCCGCGTAAGGTCGGCACTGCCTTCCAGGACAGGCTGCAGCAGGCAGCGCACCGCGGCGAGGCCGGTCACACCCACGACAAACAGACAAGGGAGCTGTGGCCTCCGGGCGAGGCCGCCCAAGGGGAACCTGCTTCTTTGGGCCATGTTTCCGCTTACATCCGCAGGCCACGAGACCCCGGGAGTCTGACGCCCTGTGGCAGTTCTTGCGTAACAGCCCGTCCCCAGCTGCTACGTCCCGGCCGTCACCCTACGTCCTGGCCGTCACCCTTTCAGTTCCTGGATCCCCAAAAGCCGCAGGACGGGCTTCGGAAGAAGGAATCCCCCCCTGACCCGGCCCGCAGGGAGGGAGAGAGGGCGCAGGAGTCAGCCTCCACCTCTTCTTTCTCCCCCTGGGCGCACCCCCTCCTTCTCCTCCTTTATGTACCCCTCCTTCTCCTCCTGGACGCACCCCTCCTTCTCCTCCTGGGC
>PVIY010060208.1:0-11723 GCA_004026745.1 Myrmecophaga tridactyla
CAGTGTAACTGTGGTAAATGAAGTTAGTTACTCCTTTCTATATATAGATCGCTTTCCTCTACAATACATTGATACAGGTGATAGACTTTAACCCTTGTAATATTTAACTTTTTATACATGCTCCAATAGAAATAATTTGTAAATATTTTACAAAAATTACTGCAAGGCTTTATATGTACCACTTCATTTAAATTTTCAAAATACCCAGAAAGACTTTTATCAAAATTTATTTGAATTTTAAAATATTCCTAAAACAGTTTACAATTTAACTATTAAACAAAATGGTATTTTGGTTTGCTGAAGCTGCCAGAATGCAATATACCAGAAATTGGCTTTTTCAAAAGAGATTTGTTACATTGCAAATGTACAGTTCTCAGGCCATAAAAAATGTCCAAATTAAGGCATCAAGACGAAGATACCTTGACTCCAAAGAAAGGCCGCTGGCATCTGGGATCATCTGTTACGGAAAAGGCACATAGCAAGGTCTGCCAGTCCCTTGCTCCTGGGCTCCATTGCTCTCAGCCTCTGCTTCCAGTGGCTTTCACTCTGAGCACCTGTGGGTCCTTGCTTGCTTCTCCAGGGATGTCTCTCTGAGCTTTCTGAGTCCTGCAGGCCGCGGTTCTCCTCTTAATGGCTCTGGAGGCATCTCTCTTCCTCTGTGTCCTTCACTTGGCTTCATCTCTATGCTCCTGTGTCTGCTCTCAGAGGTCTGTTTTCTCTCTTTTATTCTCTTTATAGAGGACTCCAGTAAATGTATTAAGATTTACCTTGAAATGGGTGTGACACATCTCCATGGAAACAACTTCATCAAAAGGTCCAAACCAGCAATATATCTGCACCCACAAGGGTGGATTAGTGGAACATGGCTTTCCTGGGGTTCATAATAGTTTCAAATCAGCACAAATGGTATTTTAGATATTTGCTGCAGAGCACATACTCAGCTTTTAAAACTGAAATGCTAATTGTATTAGCTTAAACTTATTGGTTTGGCTTTGCAAATTTACAAAGTTTTCTTTACGCTGGGTCTAAAATCACGATAGCTGCATTTACTTTGTCTGTCGATTCAACCATTCAAAAATGGGACATTAAGATATCTTCCTCATAAGGTTGTTGTGAAGATTAAATGAGTACACGCATACCATACACAAAAGTTTAGAATAATATCAGGCATGTCGATGAGCACAATGGACACAAACTGTTATTTTTATTTTATGAATATTGGACATAAATGTATCATATTGAGAAAATCATATCATGAAGAAATGGATGGCCCCAAACCCTTTTAAATAGGTTTTCTAAGAAATATATGTAAAGGTTGATGACAACCTTGATAAAAAGATAAGGTTTATTATATCAGCTTAAATCTGTGATATGGGGGAATTTGGTAGATTAGGATGTTTGTGATTTTTATGTATCTTTAAATCCTTAGTGGAATGTCCTCACAAATTTTAAAACTGTGGGAGGAGCATAATTTCATAATATATGTCTCATCACATAGACTGTGTTCAGAAAACATCATGTGCATAATAGGTACAATTTGCACATTTGTGTAGAGTTTAAGTAATAATTTTGCTAATATTTTGAGTGTTCACTGATTATTTTAGCTCCCTATGTAACCGAAGTTTTAGATTATTTTGGTATATTCTAACGCGTATCTCAAATAGACTACAACTTTAGATACTTTTAGGCACATACGTTCATGCAAAGAGGCTGGGGCACCTTTAAATGAATGTTTAAGAGTACCTTCCAGGACTCCGAGAAGATCAAAACATAACATACTAACTTTGTCAGCTTGACAATTTCAAAAATCCATCACCTTACTTCTCCAGAGAAACCTTATAAAGAAGACTGAACCAATTAGCCCTGTCACTCACAGGCAGCAAAGTACAAAATGGATTTAAATGTTGAGCTCTGAGAGATCAAGTTTAATGCATGATTTCAATGGTATGTCTTGTGGAGCAATTCTTAATGAGTAACTCTGGGAATCTGTAGCACATTTCTGGCAATCTGGCCGGTGTTTACCAAGTAAGGAGACTTTTTGACATGATAGAAATGGTTCAACGTCCAGTTTTGTGCCTTCCTTCAAAGAACAGAAACAGGCTCTAAAAAATTTGTCACAGAGTTTAATTTTATATCATTTTCCTCCATAAATAAGTAGTATTTTGCTTACATAGCAGCAGTTTGATATTAAGAAGGCAAAGAATGTGTTATTCCTAGTCAAATGTAAATAAGCAATTATTAACAAAAATTATAATGTAACCAATTACTGAACCCAGCCCGGAGACCTGCACCAAAGTGAGAAATATGACACATATTGCCTGCTTGGTCTTAGGTGAGCAACAGAGTCATTTTGTTCCCAGTGTGCACAACTGGAAAATGAGAAAAGTGACTAGATGATCTTTAAATTTCTTCTGGTAAAAAACCAAAACAAGACAAACAAAGTGAAAACTAAAACTACTCATCAACTTAATTGCTTGCTTCCTCAACATGTTTTTCTATGTTTATGGGAGAACTTCCTAAAAAAAAAAATAGGTCATTCAGGTTAGTTTTGCATTTGAGCTTGAAACTCATTAGCTGCTTTGGAAGAATTATACAAACAATGACAATAGGGTAAGTTGAAGTGTTTAGTTTCTGCAAGGACATCATAATAAGGATATTTTGGGGGGCAGTAACAAGGGTAATTCTTTGTAAGTTTATATAAGCAAATCAACCTATAATATTGTGTTACTTCTGAGAAATATTTTGAATCGTAAAGAAACAGCACTGTTAAAGGAAAATACATATGATCTAGAATAGAAAGACAGAATATATCTGCTTTTCATCTACGTCGAGTTTTTTTTTCCGCTTGGGCAGGCACCCGGAATCGAATTCATGCCGCCTCCGGCATGGCACGTGAGAATTCTGCCTGCTGAGCCACCATTGCACCGCCCTATATAGAGTTTTACATAGTTAATTGAATCTTCAAAAGAACACTCAAAATGTATTAAAACAATTATTCCGTTTGAGTTACTTTACTCACAAGGGGTCTGAATGGTTATTTATAATATCTAATGTATTGGAAATCTGAATTAGATGAGGATATTTAGAAATCCCTTTCCCATTAAAATGAAAGAGAATTGTTTTTGAAACATAGGGGTTCAGATTTAGTCAGGATTTTAAATGAAATATGGCATGCAAAATTATTGTAAAACGTGAGATAGAATGCTGTTATCTTGATATCCTGTATGATTGAGCACAGAATATCATGATCATTTTCACATACAAATGCTGTCTAATCAACTAATAAGAAACAGCCTTTCGATGAAAGCAATAATGAATCTTGACGGGGACAATATCATAGGTCATGTACTGTATATAAAATTGAAAGGAATCCCTATCTGTCCCAATGAGGTAAAGATTAAAAGGTAAGCCAGAAAATGGCATTTTACAGAGAAGTGGAATAACTTCACTTAAGTATTTTATTATTAATTAAGAAATACAGTGTATGATTTAAATAAAATTATTTGATACCAAAGTAAATCTACAGACATAGTCAAAGCATATGATGATGTTGGAAAGTTTCTGGGGTTTGAAATCAGGAATTATAAGCACAAATCTTGCCGTCATCATTTCCTAGCTTGACGTGACTTTGAGTAAATATTTGGCAGTTATGTATATTAACTCAATTGAAAATGGAAATAATATCTGCCTCATGGTTTGTTGTATTATCTTTTCTGTCAGTTTCTAGCTCTGATAGTTTCCAGTTATTATTTTTTTAATTATTTTTATTAGCATGTCTGATAATTTGTAAATAATAAAGATTTTCAATAATATCTACACTTTTTAAATAAGAAGAAACTTTTTTGAGAATAGTAATCAACCAAAGATGCTATAACCAAACTCCAAAATTGTAAGAGTCTGAATTGTGATGGATTGCGATTCTTTTATTAAGGCTTACCAAAGCTACACATGCCATCACTGTGTAACACAGACGTGTCTGTTACTTTAGTATCTGCTCAGTAATAATAAGGTTAAGTGGCAAAGGAGCCTTCAATATGGTGCAGAGCTTCCCTTTTAAAGATAATTTTCATGCTGGGGGGGATGCATTTGAAATCTGAAGTAGAACAAGGAGGTCCCTTGAGTGTTGTACATCTTTCTTCATAGTAAGTGGTTCAAGGTGCAGAAAATTGCCTCACATATTACAGAATATTCTGTCATTCTCCACATCACTGGACCCCTATAAACTTCATCATTGCTGTATATATTGTTTCCTAGCTGTTTGGGGCTATTATGAATCATGATGATTAGAGAAATTTCTATTGAGATCTCACAGATACACCAAACAGTTGTTTGGTTGTTTTTAACTTTATTAATGGTTAATATTTTCCTTTGTTTTTTTCTCCTTTTGTATATATATGCCCTATTTAAGATACATTTGCCTTCATCAAGATTTTGAAAATAAACTTTTATGATATATTCTAGAATTTTACAATTTTATCCTTAAAATACACGTCTACAATCCACATGAAACCAATTTTTACATATGATTTCAAAAAGAGAGTCGAGATTTATTGTTCCCCTATGCATATAAAATTATGTCATTATCATTTATCGAAAAAAAGTAAATATTGCACTACAGAGGCAATATTTTTATAATTCAAACGACCATTTTTCTACAGGTCTGATTCTGGGCTCCATTCTTTTCCCTGGCCAATTTCTGGCTACATTACTGTATTATTATAGTAAGTCAATATCTAAAATTGTAATCCTTCCACATATGTTATTCTTCAAGTTTTTCTCTATTATTCTTAGTTTTGTGTATTTCTCCATACACTGTAAAATCAGCTTGTCAATTTCTACACACATACACATTCACAGTTTTACCGAGAATTTTCTGAAGATTGCCCTCATACCTGTAGGCTATTTTATATATTATTCAGTGTCCCAGACTCTCTGCTTAATTATATACTGTTTAATCTTTCTCACTAGTGCTCATAGTTTTGGGTTTAGAGATTTTGATTTTCTTTCAATAGGTTTATTCCTAGGTTTTTTTTTTTTTTTTTTTAATTTGCATATGGGCAGGAGGCACCAGGGATCGAACTCCAGACCTCCAGCACGGCAGGTCGGAGCTCTGCCTGCTGAGCCACGGCAGCCGCCCTTTTGTTTTTCTTTTAATATTATTTCTAAATCCAATCTTGGTTGTATATTTATACAAGCTTTACCCCCATCGAATTGGTAGTGCACTTGTCACTGAATTATCTATAAATTATAATCTAAATATATTTAACACTGAAGCAGAAGAGTGGATAAATCACAGGCAGTAAATTTTCATAAAGTGAACCTGGCGACTTAACCAGCACAAAGTGAAGGAACAATACATTATCAGAACCCCAGAAACCACGTAATTCTTTATTCTACGCTACTTTATGTCTAACCACACAGCAGTTTGACCTGTTTTTGAAGTTGATTTAAATAGGATCATAAATTATGTGCCTTTTTGTATCAACTTTCATTTGTTGAACATTGTCTGTTGAATTATTCATTACTTTGAGTAACTGTACTACTTTTCTTCTTTTGACCCAATAGTGTGCCCATATTTGAGTATTCCATAATGCATTCATACATTCTATTTCTGACAGTTATTTAGTTTTTCCAGCTGTTTTTTCTTTCTTTTTTATCTTTTCTTCCTCCCTTCTTCCCTCCCTTCTTTCCTTCTTTCCTTTCTTTTGATATCTACTAAATATCACTAGTTAACATTCTGGATATGACTATATGCAGGCATTTCGGTGAGGACATATCTGAGCGGTATTTCTGAGTCCTAGGGTAGTTGTATGCTCAAATTTTGGAGCTATTGTTTAACAATTTTCCAGAGTTGTACTAATTTACACTCTAACAGTACCTAAGACTATTAGTAACTGCATATCTTCATCAATACTTGGCTACATCATATTTCCATTTTAGCATCCTGTTCTACGTGATGTAGAATTGCACTGTGGTTTATTTTGCATTTCCCTATGACTGGTGAAGCTAAGAACATACTCACTTCTCTTTCTGAATGCTGCTACACACTTTGTAAAGTGTCTCATCAAATCTTTTTGCTTATTTTTTAATTTGGTTATTTTATTTTATTATTGATTATTTGAGGTCTTTATATTCTGGATATTATATTTCCCTTATATATACTTATTGCAAATGACTTCTCCCATTGTGAAGCTTGCCACTTAACTCTTTAATAAGTGTCTTACAATAAATAAATTTCTTAATTGTAATATATTTTATTTTACCAATCTGTGTCCTGTTTAAGAAATTGTTTTTTTACTTAACTAAGGTGGAAATATTCTCCTATAGTTGCTTCTAAAACCTTTATTATTTTATCTTTAACATTTAGATACATATTTTATTTGCATTTATTTTTTTATTATAATGTAAAGATTATTTTTTGAACATGAATATTCATTTGACTAGTATTATTTTTGGAAAAGAACATCATTTAATCCAGATACTGTATTGTCAAAGTTTTCATAAAGAAAAGAACAAAATATGAGTTGGTCCTTTTCTGTATTTTATATTCATTCAAATTGATGTTTCTATTTTACAAATCTTGTGCTTATATAACTGTTTTGATATCATATAAATCCTTTGGTTCTCTTATTCTTCAGAACTGCCTTGACGATTCTAGGTCATGTGCATTCCATATCAGCTCATCTCTACAAAAATTTTTTAAAAGGACAAAAAACATAAAAATCACTGATAAACTATCCTGTTACAATTTACAATTTTGATTTAATTTACATTATGTATATAGCTCAACAAATTAACTTGATGAAAATGGCATCCTTAAAGTATTGAGTCTTTTAAATTTTCAGCATGTACTATATAATACAAATGATCACATTCATCGCTTGACAAATAATGCTATAAATTTAGCACACTATTTACATTTAAGACCTTCTGACCTCTTGTTACTGTTTCCAAATATTATTAGTGTATAAATTTTAAATGTCATAAGGCAGTATTAGTATTATTTATTAGACTCAACATTTATTTCATATTTATTTAAAATTATAAATTAATTTATCTTTCTCATTGATCTTCATTTGTTTTTGTTGTTCCAGGTTTCTGCTTGGAATAATTTTTCTACTGCCTGAAGAAGCCTTAGATTTACTTTTATTGACATTCTGCTAGTTTTAACTCTTTTTTGTGGTTTTCAAAATATGTCTTCCATTTACCTCTATTTTTAAAGAATATTTTCACACATTGTTAAATTAAAAGCTAGTGTATCTTTTCTTTTGCACTTTTAGGGACATCATTCCATTATATATGGATTTCCCTGATTTCTGCTGAAGAGACTTTTTATTGTTCACTTAATGAATCTTTTCTCTAAATTCTTTTGAGTACGAACTTTCTCTCTTCATTTTTCAGCAGTTTATATAATCAGACTCATATTTTGTTTGCTTTTATTTATTGTACTTGCAGTTTCTGAAGGTATTTTGAATTTATTTATATTAATGTGTTTTGGATATGTTCTTCTATTATTTCTTAAATATTGTTTCTGCTTTCTTTTCTCTTTCTCTCTCTTTCAACTCTTTATCTCCAACTCCACTTATATTTAGGTTCCTTTTTTGTTGTTGTTACCAAGTCCCATATGTCTCAACTCTTTTCTGCAATTCTTTTTTTTCCAGTACCTTAGCCTACCTATACTATTAGTTCCAACTCACTAATTGTATATTGTTTTGGTACTAACATGCCATTTAACCCATTCACTGAGTTCTCAGTTTATTAATTTCTCAAATATAGAAATGCAATCTAGATTTATTTTATTCTAGAGTTGTAACCTCTGCTGAGATAAAAGCGTTTTTTGCTGTATTTCTTATAAAACATAATCACATTCATTTTGAAATGTGTGTCTAGTAGCTCCCATATCTGTATCATTTGTGACTTCTTCCTACTGTGTTTCCTTTCAGTTTTTGTTCTCATCACACAGCCTGTGCGATGATTTCATTGAATGTAAAATAACACAGAAGAAAACATTTCAGGTAATTGATGATACTGTCTTTCTTCAGACAGCATTGGTTTTCTTCTAGGAGGTAATTGGTGTAGAAAAAAAATCACGTTTAATTATGGACTGAAATTATTTAAGGCTGCTCATGTTTTTGTTTGGTGTTTGGGGATCTTTTGTTGGTTTTTTACTTGATGGGTGGCTTATTTTCTATTTGCCCTTACTTCAGAGCAGAGCCTTGCAAGTGTTCACAACTCAGCAGGGACCTGCTTCCTTACAGATTCTGAGCACCAATTTGTGTCTCCCCAACAGTAAGAGACTGAAAACAATATTAGATTTGTAGTTTCTTATGAGTATATTGTTGCTTGATTTTTCTAAGATAAAATAAGGGGAAAATTCCTAGAATTATACAGTTCTTTCTCTTCAGTTCTCTTTATTTCAATGTGGTGGCCTTCAAGTCTCAGTAGCTTCGATATTCTATATATTGTGTTTTTATCTCCTTGATCTTATGACACTGCCAACAAGACTCTGTGCCTATTTTTCAGTTGGCTTTTTTTTAAAGTGCAATTTTATTGAAATATTTTCACATGCCATATAATAACCCGAAGTGTATACTCAGTGGTTCACAGCATCATCAGATAACTGTGCATTCATCACTACAATCAATTTTTAAACATTTTCATTACTTTAAGAAGTACATTTAAGAAGAAAAATAAAAATAAAAGTGAAACGTAACACCCAAAACATCCCATATCCCTTAACTCCCTTTCATTTATTTTATTATTTGTCCTCATTTTTCACTCATCTGTCCATACACTGGATAAGGGGAGTGTCAGCCCCAAGGTTTTCACAATCACATGGTCACACTGTAAAAGCTATATAGTTAAACAATTTCCTCAAGAAACAAGGCAACTGGATTAGAGTTCACTCGTTTCAGGTATATCCTTCTATTCCAATATACTAAAAACTAAAAAGGGATGTTCATATAATTCATAAGAATAATCTCCAGAATGAACTTTCTACTCTATTTGAAATCTCTCAGCTCCTGAAACTTTTTGTTTCATTTCTCTTCTCCCTTTTGGTCAAGAAGTCTTTCTCATTCCCAAGATGCTGGATCCAGGCTCATCATTGACAGTTATGTCCCATGTTATCAGGGAGATTTACACCCCTGGGGGTCATGTTCCATGTTGGACAGGTGGGCGTTGAGTTTATATGACAAGTTGGCTTTGAGAGAGAGGCTACATCTGGGCAACAAAAGAGATTCTCTGGGGTGACTCTTAGGTATGATTATATATAGGCCTAGCTTCTCTTTTGCAGAAATAAGTTTCATAAGGGCAAACCCCAAGATAGAGGGCTCAGCCTATTAAATTAGTAGTCCCCAATGCTTGTGAAAATATCAGGAATTCCCCAGGTGGGGAATTTTACTATTTCCATATTTTCCTAGACCCTCTAAGGAATGTTGCAAATACATTTTTATTCTCTGCCCAAATGACTGTGGGATGTATCAGATCATCACACTAACCTGTACAAACCGACAAGATCTCCCTCCCTTTTAAGATTCCACATAATTGTAATGTTCAAATAAACTGACCACCAAGTTAATTTACATATGAGCTACAGAAAATATAAATTTTGCACCAAATAAACATCTCTTCTTTTGGTCTCACACAGAAGTTGAAGTTTGAAGCCAATATCATCATTTAAGCTTTGGTCTGATCTACCTTAGTCCTAATCAGATCTGTTTCATCCATATCTCTAACTGAAGTCTAATCTCTTTTTCAGGTTTTGGGTTTCTTTTTGTTGTTGTTTTTTGTTTGTTTACATGGGCAGGCGCCAGGAATCAAACCCAGGTCTCCGGCATGGCAGGTGAGAACTGTGCCTATGGAGCCACCGTGGCCTGCCCACAGGTTTTCTAATAGTTGCTGTATGGGATAATTCTGACTTTCATAGCTGCAGAACTCTAACTCTGAGTCTCATGTGTCACACAGATACCCACAGTACCTGGGACTGACCAGGTTATACACAGAGAGCTCAGCATCTCAGAATTTAGAAACAACCATCACAGCTTAGGAATGGAGTTTGCAAGCTATGAACTTCTACAATAAGTCTTCCCCTGATAACTAATGTTATTGGACTCAATTCTCAGTTTGCACATTATAGTTTGTCCATATTAGCGAGATGTTATAATGTTTGTCTTTTCTTTTCTGCCTTATTTCACTCAACATACTGTCTCTAAAGAAATTAACTTAATTGCATGCCTCACAACTTCATTCCTCTTGCAGCCATCAATATTCTATCATACATATATACCACAGTTCACCCTTCCTTCCAATCTTCAGTCAATCTACCCTTAGGTCACCTCCATCCATTGCAAATTGGGACTAATGCTGCCATAAACACTAGAATGCGAATGTCCATTTGTGCACCTGCTTTCAGTTCTTCCAAGTTGTTCTACTTTGCTAGCTGCTGGAATGCAATATACCAGAAACAGAATGGCTTTTAAAAAGGGGAATTTAATGAGTTGCTAGTTTACAGTTCTAAGGCTGAGAAAATGTCCCCAGCAAAACAAGGTTATAGAAATGTCCAATCAAAGGTATCCAGGGAAAGATACCTTGATTCAAGAAGGCCGATGAAGTTCAGGGTCTCTCTCTCATCCGAGAAGGCACATGGCAAACACAGTCATGGTTTCTCCCTCAGCTGGAAGGGCACATGGTGAGCACAGGGTCATCTGCTAGCTTTCTCTTCTGGCTTCCTATTTCATGAAGCTTCCCAGAAAGTGTCTTCCTTCTTTATCTTCAAAGTGCTGGGTGATGAACTCTCTGCTTCATGGTGCTGCAGCATTCTCTGCTCTCTCTGAATCTCTCATTCTCCACAATGTTTCGTCTTTTACAGGACTCCAGTAAACCAATCAAGACCCACCCAAATGGGTGGAGACATATCTCCCTTAATCCAGTTTAACAACCACTCTTGATTGGGTTACATCTCCAGGGGGAAGATCTAATTATATACAATATTGAATAGGGATTATTCTGCCTTTACAAAATGGGATTTTGATTAAAACATGGCTTTTCTAGGGGACATACATCATTTCAAAGCAGCACACAAGTATATACCTAATAACAGGGTTGCAGGATCATATAGCCATCCTCTACTAAGCCTCCTGTGGAACCACCACACTGGCCTCCAAATGGGCTACACCATTCTATTTCCCTACCGCCAGTGAATAGGAAAGAGTACATCTCTCTCTCCACATTTTTTTAGTCCTTGCATCATTCTGTTTATTTTTTAGATGGTCTTAATCACACATCGTACAATCCATCCTAATTAATCAATCAATGTTCCCATTATAATCACATAGTATGCACTCACAACCACAAACTTTATAACAACATTTTCATTTCTTCCACAAAGAAAGAGGAATAGGAAGATAAAAAATGGAGAATAAAGATAAATAAAATAAAATAAAAAGGGGAAGAAGACCCCAACCCTAAGAATTCTATGACCATCCTTTATGTCCACACCTTATTGACATTTAGCTTTGGTATATCACCTGTATTACATTTAATGGGAGCATATTACAATGTATACACTCTAGTTTGTATTGATTGCATTTTTTCCCATATGTCCTCCTATTTTCAACAGCTTCAATGTTGACATTCATTTGTTCTCCCTCATGCAAACATATTCTTATATTTGTACATTTAACCACTGTCATTGACCACTGTAGGTTTCACTAAGCTATACA
>PVIY010060209.1:0-11728 GCA_004026745.1 Myrmecophaga tridactyla
AATATCCAATAAAGAAAATTTGAAACTATTAAAACAAATTTTTTAAAAATTCCCGCTATCTCCTTTGACAGAAGTAGATACAGTTTGCAGCTGTTTATTCCAGGAATATTTTAACTCTGTCTACAGATGGCTGCTCCAGGCAACCGCCCAGCAGGTGAGCCCCTTGAGCTGTTCTGATTACCCTTGTCATGAAACAGCTGGAAACTCCTGCAAATGGAATGTTTTTCTGAATGTCTATATTGCCAGCTGTACATTGGACAAATGCCATCTAGAGCTTTCTAAACCTGGGGGGTTTATTAAAACTGGGCCTTACACCTTGAGATGCTGGTTCAGTGGGTCTCAGGTGTGTCCCAGGTATTAACGCTTTTCAAGCATCCTGGGCTTCTGATGCAGGTGATCAGGTTTCTATGTAAAATACCAACCTAGGGAACCTTACGCTTCATCTGCCAGTAAATGTTCTTTAGCAAGGCCTTTCTGTATTTAATGTAGATCATTTTTTTCCCACTGCATAGTATTCATTTCTGCAGTAATGTCCCAGATAACGAGAAGCAGTTGGCTTGATTTTGCACATGCAGGCTGGATTTAGCAGACACACGTATTCATCTTCCCTCAGACATTTTCTTGCATCAATTGAACTTTTTATCTGACCTGGGGAAATTCCAGGAAATTACAGTAACCTTGTTGGTTTTCTGAGAACTATCGCAACATAATTAGTCACTAGTCATCACAGAACTGCAAATAAAAAACCGCAATGAGATACTACTACGTCACACCCACGAGGATGGCTGTAATCGAAAGGACAGATCATCACAGGTGTTGTCAAGCATGTAGAGAAACCAAAACCTTCATACATTGCTGTTGAAAATGTAAAATGCAACCACTTTGGAAAATAGTCTGACAGTTCCTCAAAAATTAAACATATAGTTTTCACTTGTGCCAACAAATTCATTCCCAGGTATACATCTGAGTGAGATGAAAACACACGCCCATGCCAGAATTTGGACATGAATGTTCATGGCGCCATCATTCGTCGTAGTCAAAAGATAAGAACAACCCAAGCGTCCATCAACTGATGAATGGATCAGCAAACTATGGTATATGCATCCAGAGGAATATTATTTAGCCATAAAAAGGAATGAAATACTGGGCATGCCACAGTATGGATGAAAACATTATGCTAAGTGAAAGAAGTCAGATACGAAGGGTCAAATGCTATGTGATTCCCCTTTATATAGAATGTCCCGGATAGGCAAATCATGCAGACACGAAGTAGTTTCATAATTTCCAGGCATTGGAGTTGCTGGGGGGGTGGGGGGAGGTGATGGGGGGGCATCCAGGGAGATAGCTAGTAGGTACAGGTTTCCTTTTGGGGATGATGAAAATTTTCTAAAACTGACTGTGGTGACGATTGCACAAGTCTGAAAATATATTAAAAACCAACGATTGCGCACTTTAAATGGGCAAATTGCATGGTATGTGAATTATATCTCAATAAAGCTGTTACCAAAAATAGATAAAAGAAGTAGTCCCTGCAACCAATCCCACCCTATTATAAATAAACAAGACATGGGCTAATCATTTTCAGTCATTTCATTCCAGTCATTTCAAGTCAGATAATGTGTCTTATTATCATATATGTTTGGAAGCATTTTAAATCACTTTATTTCCCTTAAAATATAATAGTTTTTACTTATTTTACTTGTTTTCTTAATCTCCTTTATGTTCTATTTCTTAATATGCAAATAAGTACATTTCGGTACATGACAATTCTGTGCCCCAAGCAAAGAAGGGAAAAAATGACAGCAGGACCACAATGGCCCTTCAGTCTCTCTCACAGTATGTCGGCTCATCCAGTTCAAACCCCAGGTAAATCCATCGACCTCACTGCCTGTGCAAACGGGAAGAGTATCCTCTTCCTACGTGACTAAATCTAAATAACTCAGAAGGCTACGAGGCCAAACTTTCCCTGCCTTGGTCTTCCCTTCTCAGGATAACATTAAGCCTAGTGCCAGTAACAACCCAAGAGAATTGCTGGAAAATCCCTGTTATCTTAAAACTGGAATTTTCCAGTTGCTATATCAGGAAACGCAGGAACTGAAATCTGTAATCCACTTAATTCCCCAGCCTCTGCCAGCACACAGGAGCTGCTCGCAGTGCAGAGAAAGAAGGGAAGGAGTGGAAGACCTGCCCAGAAGGAGTTCCTATGGGTTCCCCAATGAATGATCGGGCACCTCTAGATCTCCACTCTAACAAGATTGGTTAGAAGACCCAGCAGAGGCTCCTAATTAAATTGCTGGAATCCCACTCACCTCACCTGCCCTTGGTTTAAACCTGATTAAATTGAGCAGCTTTCCAATAAAATAGGATTTCAGAGGGATTTTCTTAGTCCCAAATCTCCCCAGTTCTGCTCCCTAAAATGAGAAACAAAGGGGATTATGCCCGATGGGATTTACAGAGATGGCCATGCCTTTTCTAAATTACCATTTTAAACAAAAGAAGGCCTAGAGTACTTAACCACACTGGATCTGACTAAAAGTTAACTAAAATCCATCAAGAGTATCCTAAGCATATTGACTTCTCTATGCCCTAAAATAATTTTCTGGGTAATAAAATTTTAGTATAGTGGTTTCTCAATCCTGGCAGCATAGAATCATAGGGATTTTTATTTGATTGGTCTTCAGTGGAATCGGACAGCAGAGGTTTTATAAAGGTCCCCTTGGTTCCAATGTGAAGCCTAGATTGAGAGCCACTGATTTAATATATAACCTTTGCCTGTTGCTTGTCTAATTGGTCTACATGTATTATCTCATTTAATCTTCACATAACCCTGTGAAGTAATTGTTATTAGTACTTTAGAAATAAGGACACTGAGGAACAAAGAAGATAAAAATAGACTCTCCAAGGTTTGACACAAGGTGTGATTCCAAAAAAAAAATTTCAAATCACTTAACAGTTGTCCCAGGCTGAGCTTCCCTAACAGCCCATTGAACACGTCTCTAGAACCACCCTGCTTACCTAGGAGGGACAACAGTTAGAAAAAGCTGGCTCAAGTCTGCTAAGTAAATTGAACAACTCACAGGTCTACAGCCAAAATATCAATACAAAAATATCAGTCAATACAAATGCAATCAATACAAACTATCAATCAGTACACCCTAAAACGTTCTCACCAGCTATGCCTCCCACTCAATCTTTTTTGAGAGATAGGGCACTGGGAATCCTCCCCACCCAGGTGGCCTTGCCATTAACTGGGAACACCAGCCACTTTATCCCATAGACAGTTTTCTAGCTAAATCACTTCTCCAGCTGGTATTATCTTGAATTTCCTCCTAATCCCCTTTGTCACAGAGCGATGGCATCATCTGGTTGATATCCAGTCTGCTCTTTCAGCTAGCTCACACTCTGTTCACACTCTCCCACAGCCAATAAGGAAGTGATTAGCTGTAGTTCAGCTCAGACAAGCCAGGCCTACCCAACCAATATTGTTTAAAGAGTTATATATTACACCAGGAGCACCCCACCCCCAGCAATAACTGAACTATCCCTGATTTAGTGGGCGTTCCAAAGTGTACCCTCCCCTCAATGATTAAAACCTTCTATGGGACTAGGGTAGGCTATGGCTCCCAGTCCAACATACTGACTTGCTCACCTTGTTCTGGAATTTAACATTGATGATAGACTTTGGAAAGTGAATGTGCTTATATATGTATATATATATGGAATACAGGCTCTTTGATCCTTTGCTTTTTTTGGTCATGAAGCAAAGGAATGTAGGGAGAATTACCAGGAAGCCAATCCCACAGGTTTCAGTGTAAATAGCACATTTCCTAACCCTGACACAGACAATGAGAACTTACTTCTCGCCATCTTTATCTAGCTCCCCGATATTAATCTGGTATTTTTTTGCCTATAGTGTTTAAGAACACAGACTTTGGAGTCTGGCATATTGATATTTATACCCAACTCTACCACTTACTATATTTGACCTATGTATTCAAAACCAGTGTCGATACAGAAAACTTAGAATAAATTCTCAATATCACACCCCCTATTACATTTGCAGTGGTCATAACTGCAATGGCCAATCAAGGGGGTAAAATAATTAAGATGGATTTGGAGTCTTTGTTAAGGAGCTGTGGCCCCTATTTGTCTAAAAATGGTACCAAATTATTTAAGTATATATTAAAGGTAAGACAAGGAGATTCCAACATTTTTTGTAAATTATTTTTCTAAAGAGCATTTCAGCTCTACTCCACCAGTCTTAAGAGTATTTCCCCATCCTCAGCCCACCACACTCCCACAGCAGCTAGCCTTATCTGTCTCAAGCCTATTCAGCAGAGGCTGATTGCCCTATCTTTTGGTATTACAAAAGCTGCTAGAAATCTAAAATTAAAACCTGGTGTCATAAAAAAACACCTGTTGTTGTCAATTCATCAAACCTAATACAAGGGGAGTCACGGAAAGTTAAGTTCAAATCTGTACAACTTTCTAATTAAAAACTAAAAACAGTAAACATCAGTGAGAGACCTTGAGATGAGCTATGGACATCATAAAGAATATGATTTGGACATATCATTTCTTACTGAATGGTTTCTGGAAGCATGGCAGGAACTCCAATTTCTGTTGGTAGCTGACCAGGTAGCTCCCCTGGCTTTAGAGCTCTTCAGCTACTTCATATTTCATAAAGCCTACATGTGCCAGTTTGAAATCATTGTATACCCCAGAAAAGCCGTGTTTTAATCCTGATCCAATCTTGTGGAGACAGCCATTTCTTTTAATCCTGATTTAATGATGTAGGTTGGAATTTTTTTTATTAGATTATCTCTATGGAGATGTACCATGCCCAGTTGTGGATATTAATTTTTGATTAGATGGAGATGCGACTCCACCCATTCCAGGTAGGTCTTTATTTGATTACTAGACTCTTTAAAAGGGGAAACATTTTGTGAAACGTTTGTAACAGAAATGACAGAGCCAATAGGAATTTGAGAGCAGAACCTATAGAAATGACAGAAGCCTCAGAGCTGACAGAAACTTCACAGCAGAGCTGTCAGAGATACGGACATGTGGAGAACAGAGACACGGATGCTTGGAGATGCTTGTAGCCCAGCAGACATCACCATGAGTTGTTAAGCAAGCCAGAACCTAGAGAGAGCCAAAGGAAGCCAAGAGATGAAAGCCAGTCCCAGAGAAACAAAAGTGAGGAACCCCCACAGGGACAGAGGCTGAAAGCAGCAGAGCCAGGAGTGAGGAATCAGCAGATGCCAGCCACGTGACTTCCCAGCTGATAGAGGTGTTCTAGACCCACTGGCCTTTCTTGAGTGAAGGTAATCTCTTATTGGTACCTTAATTTGGACACTTTCACTTCCCCAGAACTGTAAACTTGTAACTTATTAAATTCCCCTTTCGTAAAAGCTGTTCCAGTACTGGTACATGGTGTTCTGGCAGCTTGCAAACTAATACACTAGAACTCTTCACAGCAGAAACCTTGCACACTTTTCAAATGTAGACTATTTGATTGCTCCAGAAGATAGGAAAGGGCCCAGGAGGAATTTTGTCACCAGAAGTGCTCATGTGCTAGATTTAAGGAGGAGTTCCAATTCTTGCTTAAATATTTACTCTGGAAGTTAAAGAGTTATTCTGATGACCTCTATTTACTTCATGCCTGTTCTATTCCAGACACTGGGCAAAGCACTTGGCTTAAATTGTTATCCCTAATGTACACCACTCTGAAAAGTAGGTCACAATCTCTAAGCCCCATTTTACAGTTGAGGGAACCGAGGCTCAGAGAAGTCAAATATCCTGCTCAAGGTATATAGATGGTAGGTGGTGGAGGCAGGATTTGAACTCAAATGTGCTAACTCAAGACCTCTTAGATTATGCAACAATGGCTCCTCATCTACAGGGACACAGCTTCTATCCTGGGCACCATGGTCTCACCCTTAACTCTCATCACTTGGCTTTGCCATGCTTTATTGCCACCAAGCAAAGGTGGCTTCGGTTTACCACCAATTCTTTTACAATATCCTAAAAAATACTCCTGAAACTTTATGCCAAAACTAAAGTCATCACTTTGTTCAAGGTCTCCAATGTTCAAGTAAACAATGTTAAACCAGTCTTATTTACTCAGAGACTACTATTCCCTCAGGGTCATCTTTATACAAATCCATCTAGATTTCTCTGCATCTCAGAAGCTTCCTGGAGTCACTAAGATTCTCCTGAGGTAGGGGAAGGCAACTGGTGATTGCTTCCCTTAACATTTTCCAGGCTTAAATCATATCAATCATGCTCTATGGAGAGGAACTCTAGGATCACAAGAAAAAGTTTCTCTTCTAGAAGACTTCTAGCTAATAAATGAAGAGGGAATGATATAATTAAAATACTAGCATTTTGCAATGAAATGATGGATTTGGGCAAAGATCATCAAAGACTACTACATCACAAAAAGAGGAAGAACCGATCACCGCATGCCTTCTAATAGAAACATGCAATACTACTTAGGAAGGGTTCTCGCTGAAAAACTTGTACCTCTGTCAGATCAAGCCTCTTATTCTAGAGTGTAGACCTAATAATATAAGTAATTATATCAAAGTGGCAGAAACATTCTCTATAAGGCTATTTTTTTATGTCCACCTTTGATAAAAGCAAAGGATATAACATTATAAAGTAACAGTAAATACTGTTCCACAGGGATGTAAGTTAATGAGGTCCATCCAGGATATAGCTTTCTTGTGATTAATTTGATTCAAGCGATAGACATACCTGATTCAAGGATAGACATAAAAGGCCCAGAGGAATATCTCTGATCAGATGCCAAATGCCTCAGCCAGAATGTATGGATAGTTTGAATTTTCTCATGTTAACTTTTTTTCATAGAAACTTTCAAACATAAACAAAAATAGAATAATCTAAAAAACTCCCTGCACCATCACCCAGCTTCAGCAATTATCAGCTCATATCTTTCAAATCTTATTTCAACCTTTGCTTCCCATGCAACCCTCCAGCTCCCCACCCCCACCCCCACCCACCTTCACCCCTAGTATCCAAGATGGCTTCTTAGGAGAAAAAAAAATGGTGATTTTATCTGGAAGCCATTCTCTAATCAACTCTGGTAGAGAGATAGAATGGCTCCCCTTCCACCTGGAATGCAGGCCAGACTCGCTACTTCATAAAAAAGCATGCTGGCTTTGGTCTCTGAAGTGCAGCTCTTGTACTTATGAACAGGTGGGGTTCTGGGAGGTCCATTTGCACACAAGTCTGAAGTAGTTCATGCAATTTACTTTTAACATCATCTGCTTGTAGTAGACTATTTTGAGTAACTTTTGCTCTCTTAACCACAGAAGTTCATGGGTTGAGAAGATTTTGTCTATAGCTACTCAATTCAATCAGCAGCTCAGTGCAATTGTCTTCTAGTCTCTGAGTCTTTGTCTCTAACCAAGTGGCTGAGTCTTTGCCAGGCTGCAGATACACAGTATGGGTCAAGAACATTAATGAATACGAACAAAGAGCCATTCCTCACAACACACACCAGCATAAATTTCAAATAATTCAGAGATTTAAGTCTTATTTAAGAAAAAGCAGTAATACAAGTACTAGAAGAAAGCATAGGTGAATTCCTCTATTACTAGGGAATGGGAAAATTTACTTTCCTAACTATAACTCAAATTCTAGACACAGCAATGAAAAGACTTTAATAATATTACATTTGTTTTTAAATGTGCGTGGAAATGAATATCAAGAGCAAAATAAAAAGAAATTATAAACTGGGTAAAAACATATCAACATATAACAAAAAAGGCTAAAATCTTTATATAAAAGAGCTTCTAAAAATAGAAACAAAAAGACCTAATACATCCCTGGACCAGATAAATTCTGAAATGCAGAGGGGCCAGTCTCTCCAGAACGTCAACTAGTTCCATCCCCCATCCTGTATTATCGACAGCCCCTTCCAATATGAAAAAGTTAGAACGGGCGTAGCCCAAATACCTCTAAAGAGTGGGAGAAAGATCAAAGGTGATGGTGGAGTTATGCAGAGAAGGTAGGGTTTAACAAATGAGTATGATGGCTGAATCATTATATTAATATATCTTTTAGTCTCCAGTATCTTAGAGCAGCTAGAAGTAAAAACCAAAAGTTGTGGAATTGTAACCCATACCAAACTCTGAAATCTGTTCTACAACTAATTGTTGCAATATGCTCTGAAATTTCTTGCTTTTTTGTATATATGTTATTTTTCACAAAAAAAGAAAAAACGTCAGTTGTGATAATAAATGCCCAGCTATATGATGATATTGTGATGTGATTATATACTGTGGATGATTACATTGTATGTGAATATATGATATAATGTCAACTAAAAATGATATTAAAGAGACCTAGTACAAAAACACAAATGAACAAAGGATATGAACAGCAGTTCATAGGAAAGAAATAAAATGGTCCTTAAACCTATGAAAAAAACACTATATCTCATTAATAATAAGAAAAATACAAATTAAAACTATACATTTCTCCTGTATCAGTTTAACAAAAATCCAAACTATAAACGCTATTGAAGAGGCTATGGGGAAATGTATGAGTTACTCGCATACATTGCTAGTTGGAATGAAAAATGATACAACCCCATGGAAGGGAATTTAGCAATATTAACAAAATTACATTTATCCTTTGTTTTAGAAATTTTCTATAATATATCCCAAAGATGCAGTATAGAGGTTTTCAAAAGATATATGCACAGAGTTATTCATTGCTACTATTTATTTTACCAAAAAAGGTGGAAACAACAAAAATGTCCATCACTAGGGTTCTAATTGAATAAAATACGGTATATTCACTGAATGAATAGATTGTAGCTGTTAAAAGGAATGAGAATGATTTCTATACACTGCTATGAAACAATCTCCAGGATATGCCATTAAGTGAAAAGAAGCAAGGTAGGAAGAAAAGTATATGGAGTGTATGTGATTGTTGGTCATATATGTCAAGATGACCAGACTATTGTGTCCCGTCATTTAATCAAACACTAATCTAGGTGTTACTATGAAGATATGCTGTATCTTGTTCAGATTTACAATCAGTTGACTTCAAATGATGTGGACATGTCTCAATCAATCACTTGAAGGTCTCAGGAGCAAAAACTAAGGTTTCACAGAGATGAAGAAATTCTGCCTCAAGGCTGAAACATCAAATCCTGAGTTTCCAGCCTACCAGCCTGTCCTACTGATTTCAGATTTGCCAGGCCCATAAACACATGTGCCAATTCCTTAAAATAAATATATATAATTCCTTTATATAAATGCATGGATATTACATATATCCCATTGGTTCAGTTTGTCTGGAGAACTCTGATACAGTGGGCTACAATTTATCTAAGTAAGTGCCTAAGAAGGGAAAGATACAAATATCTTTACTTGTGTGATATAAAATATGCACATATATAATGTATATATGTGTATATTTGCATATACTTTTAAAAATAGAGGATAGAGCAGGTTTAAATAATTCCTATAAGAGAGGGGAGGGGGAAAAAGTGGAGATCACAATAACAGAAGCTAGAGCTTCTCTGAAAATAAGTTTTGTAACTATACTATGAAAATACTATACATAACTATAAAACAACGTTAAACCAAAATGAAAGGAAAGCAATTTCTAAAAATTGAAAGCAAAATGAAACAAGTCAACCTAACTGTGTATTGAGTTTGCAGTAAAACCAAGGAGAACAACCTCGAGGCAGTAATTTGACTGAAAATCCCTAGTGGGGCAGTAAGGACAAAAGAACTTTAAAAATCTTATACTATGCCCTTCCCCAAAAAACAAACAAACAAAATTCAACAAATGATGCTGCAATAACAGGACACTCATGGAAAAATAATGAAATGTGACCCCACCATACAGCATAAAAATAAATCTTATAACTGTTTTCGGAAATCATTTTCTTAGCTATGATATTGGTATTGCTATTCTGAAATATTACTATGTAGATAGTAAAGCAAATAAGTAATTATATTAATATTGCTTGGAACCAAGACTTTAAGCATAATAAGAACATATACAAATATAAAATAAAATAAATTAAATAAAAAACCCCGAAATACTAAATTCAAATGCAAAATTTTAAATATTATATTGACTTCATGATATATTTTTCTCTTAAATGTTTTTCCTAGTTTTGTCTACTGAAAAAACCTAAAAACAATGACCAATTCTTCAGCAATGGGCAGTTCTAAAGCCTAGCTTGTGATCTTTAAATATCATTTCCACAAAAGAAACCACACCTCCTTCAATAAATTGCTGATTCTAGATTTGAGGCAGGAAATGTACAGGATGTGCCTAGAACCCTTGTCATACCAGACAGCAAGGAAGTGATCAAAGGTTACTTGAGTTATGTCAAAGGATTCAGAAGCCAACAAGAAGAGACTATCACTGGAAAGAGACAGAAAAATTGAGAACCAATAAGATGAATGACTGCACTGAATTAGACCACATCGAATATGTTTAAGTCCATAAGATCAAAATTATATTCAGTGACAAAACTCACTGATCACCTTTGGAGGATGTGACGGAATCAACATTATTTTGTAATTAGAGGAAAAGAATCAAGGATTTACACTGCCCTTCCTGTATGAATTATATCTTAGAGTCACCAAATAGTTTTTAGGGCAAAGTTTCTCTTTATAGAAGTTTTCCACCCAACAAATCAAGAAAGAATGAAAAAGAAGTATAATGCTGCCATTTTGCAAACCCCTACTGAAAAAATGGATCAAGGCAAAGATCTTCAATGGTTGTTACACCACCAAAAGAGACATGACTGGTCATCACACACCTCCCGATAGACGTTTGCACTGCTGCTGATGAAAGATTCTTGCTGAAAAAAACTGTACCTGAGCCATGTCAAGCCTCCAGTCTAGGGCCTGGATCTAACAACTAGTTTACAGGAAACAAATGTGAGAACCTCTACAGGACAAACAACTCCATTTCTTCACTATATAAACTGAAAAGAAAAAAAAAAGATGAAAACCTAAAGATTAAAAAAAAAACTTTAAGGGATGATGAAGAGCAATGTTTGGCCATTATTTGGACCCTGATTCAAACAAACCAACTGTTAAAATTTTTAAAAAGAAATGTAAATATTTTCTTTTTTTTTCTATTTTGATGATTCCTCTCTACATATATAATCAGTAATTCACAATATCATCACATAGTTGCATATTCATCATCATGATCATTTCTCGGAACATTTGCATCTATTCAGAAAAAGGAATAAAGCGAAAACAGAAAAAAAATTTATACATACCATACCCCTTACCCCTCCCTTTCATTGATCACTAGCATTTCAAACTAAATTTATTTTAACATTTGTTCCCCCTATTATTTATTTTTATTCCATATGTTCTACTCATCTGTTAACAAGAGATAAAAGGAGCATCACACACTAGTTTTTCACAATCACACAGTCACATTGAGAAAGCTATATCATTATACAATCATCATTAAGAAACATGGCTACTGGAACACAGCTCTACTTTTTCAGGCAGGTCCCTCCAGCCTCTACATTACATCTTGAATAACAAGGTGATATCTATTTAATGCATAAGAATAACCTCCAGGAAAACCTCTTGACTCTGTTTGGAATCTCTCAGTCATTGATACTTTGTCTCATTTCACTCTTTTCCCTTTTGGTTGAGAAGGTTTTCTCAATCCCTTGATGCTGAGTTTCAGCTCATTCTAG
>PVIY010060210.1:0-11721 GCA_004026745.1 Myrmecophaga tridactyla
AGCAAGAGACGTATTTGTCTATAGTATACATGGATCATTCTCCAGGATAGGCCACATAGTTGTAAACAATACAAGCATCAATTATTTAAAAGACTGAAATTAGAAAAAGTGTCACTTAGACCACCATGGAATGAAGCAAGAAATCTAGAAGAGAACAAAATGGGAAATACTCAAATAGGTGGAAGTTAAACAACAGAGTCTTAAACAATCAAAAGGTTAAGGAAAAATTAAGGGTAAATTAAGAAATATCTTGTGAAAAATGAAAAGGGAACAACTTACCAAATTTTGGGGATGTTGTGAAAGAAGTGCTCAGAAAGAAATTTAGAACTATGGATGCCATATTAAAAAGTACAAAGATCGCATATTCATAACCTAACTTCGCATCTGGAGGAACTAGAAAAAGAAAAGTAAGCTGAACTCAAGCTAGTAGAAGGAAGGAAATCCTAAAGGTTAGAGTAAAGTTTAATAGAAAAACAATTTTAAAAACAAGTGACACTAAAACTGGTCCTAGGAAAATATCAATACAATTGAAAACATTTAGCTGGAATGAAAAGGAAAAAAAAGAGATTGCAAATGACTGAAATTCAACATGAAATTTTGGACATTGATTCTAATCGTGAAAAATGAAAAAGGATCATTAGTGTATATAAATAACACGTCAACAATCTAGATCATCTAGGAGAAATGGACAAATTCATAGAAACTCACAACTTACCTAAATGACTAAAAAAAAAAAGATCTCAATAGACATAAAAAGTAAAGAAGATTGAATCAGTAATCAAAAACCTCCCAACAAATAGGCACCCAGGACGAGAAAATTTCATTGTTGAATTCAATCAAAACATCAAAGAAAAAATATTTCCAACAGTTCCCAAACTTCAAAATAGAAGAGGAGGGAAGTCTTTCTAACTCATTCTATGAGGCTAATGTTTTGTGATACTGGAAGACACTACATGAAAAACAAATGACTATTTTCTCTTATGAATATAAGTTTAAACTCTTCAACAAATGCTAGCAAATCAATTACAACAGAATATTGAAGGAAATATCCACCATCACCAAGTGGGATTTATTGCAGGATGCAAAAGAGTTCAAAATAGGAAAATCAAGGCCATAATCTACCTTAACAGAATGAATGGGAAATAACATGATAATCTCAACTGATGCAGAAAATGCATTCAACAAAAAACAATGACTTTTCATGTTATAAAGCACTCTCCAACCTGTCCTGTTCTGTTATCTGTTTTATCTTCACCACCACCCCTAAGATGCTATTGAATATCAAATCACAGAGGAAAGCCATTTCCTAGGCAGGTTGTTTCAGACCTACTTTTCCTTACACTTTGCAGTGATGGATGATTTCATCTTGAGCATGATGGTCTATGACCACTTTGTGGCCATCTGACACCCTGCACTAAATGGTTGCCATGAATATCCAGCTCTGTGTCTTGCTGGTTTTGTGGTCCTGGATCACGAGTGCCCTGAATTTCTGGTCAAACAGCTTAATGGTGTTGCAGTTCTTCCTTTGTGCACACTTGGAAACCACAAGTTTTCCTGTGAACTTAATGAGATCATCCAGCTTCCTTGTTCAAATCCTTTTATCAATGACATAATGTTTTTTTTGCAAGTAGGCTGCTGGGTTTGGGTCCTCTTGCTAGGGTCCTTTCCACCAAAGAAAGAATGTTTCCTCCATATGTGCAATCTCCTCATCTCAGGGGAAGTACAAAGCATTCTTTACCTGTCAGTGGTCTCCTTAATTTTATTATACAAGCCTAGTGTGTACTTTAGTTCTGCTGCTACATGCATAATGCACCACTTCCATGTTGTACACCGTGGTCAGGCCCATGCTGAACCTCTTTATAGTTTGAGGAAAAAGGATATAAAAAAGATTGAGGAAGTTCCTCAGTAGGAACTTAAAACATCATTAGTTATGGGGATATGGAAGTGCTTTCAATTTCAGGGATGAAAGATCCAGAAATTGTGACTTTTTATCCAAACATGGAAGTAAAGAATGTCTCTTTCTATTTATTTCATAGAGTAATAATGTGTTTGATTTAAAGCACCCTTTTTAAATTAAGCTTTCACTAGCCTATTGCGTAGTAAACATCCTTTCACCTTGTCCACCTACCCATTCTTCCTACAATTTTCCCAATCTTGGATGAGATAACTTGTAAGAATGGATTTCTTGAAGAATATTTATTTCTTAATTGACTTTAAAATCACAATGAAGGTTTTCCTTATTTTTTTTTACTAAAAGAGTTGTGGTGGGCTGTCCTACTCTCATGGAAAATGCACTTATGTCAATCAAGCCTATTTATAAAATTATAATATGAAGGAAATTGAGCACTTCACTTATGTGTCTGTCATCCCATTGTATAATGTACCTTGAAAGACCTTTCTAGTAATGGTGACTTTCACATACTGGTGTTTCATGGAGAAGGTCATATAGCTTTATCCTCCTTATTAAGATCCTGTTGTCATTCATCTCACTGTCATCAGTGATTATACTGGATGGTCTCTGGAATAAGGGACTAGAATAAAAATTGTTTGTTCAATATATGTCTTTCAAGGGATGTCTAGAAGGAGGCATCATTTATAAATATATGTTATGATATGACCATAGCATCAGAGATGATCTTAAAAATGGTGAAGGAAAATTTTCAATTAAGCATTGATTTTACCAAAGAAGGATTTCTTTTTCATGATGTGGTTGCCCTTGTTGAAGTATGGAATCTTGGTGTACTCCTGAGGGATTATGTTCATTGGTGTGCAGGAATATGTTGTGTGTTCTATGTTATTTTATTGGCTCATAGTCCTTCTTCTGCTTTAGAACTACCTGTGATATGTACAAAAGTGATTCCTCTTAACCCTCTACATAAAGTGTCTGCCCTTATCTAAGTAACATAAAAACACAAAAGTACAGGTGAATGAACAAACTTTATATTTATTCTATCATCCCTTTATGTCACTTATCATCAGAACTTCTTTAATCCTTTGAGCAAAGGATGAACGATATAAGAGTTAGGATTTTTGCCTTCAAAATACCTCTGGCAATGGAGAGTTCTGATTCTAGTTATATCTTATTATATATCTATAAACACACATGTTCATCAAAACTCTCCTAGTTATATGAAAAGGAAACTTGTCTGTGGTCACTTTTAAGCACAGTTATCAGAAGCAAACTTTAATAAATGATGATCATCAATGCTGTCTTCAAGTACCAGAAGGAATGGAAACAATAGGAAGCAGCAGACTTATCTCAATAGCCCCTGTTAATGATACCTGTTGATTCATTTAACTGTTGTCCCATAATAAGATATCCCAAGAGGAAATGGCTTAAGATGCTGGTTTTATAACTTTACAAGAGTCTTTGTGTTGGACTTTTTATCTCTTCCTACTCTTTGTGAGCTTGGGGTCAGTTGTGATTTCGCTGTGGATAATTTGATCTTCTTGGTTAATTCTCACTCTGGTGACCCTATAGTTTCTCTTGTAGGCTATTGACTAAACTGTGACAAATGGCCTCTCCTCCACATGTCCTCTCATCTTCCAGAAGGCTAGTATGGACTTGATCACATAGCTGAGGTAGGATTCTCCAGGACAAAGCAGCAGAAACACACCAAAGCTTGTTAAGGCTCATTGTCAGTTCTGCCACAATCTATAAAAGCAAATAAAACATCATGACTCCCACCCTAATCATTTTGAAAGAATTCCTGTGATGTGTGAGGCCCTCCTACAATTCTTATGGTTTATTATATTCTATAATTCTTACAACATATATTATTTATGCATATATGGTGTCTAATTTCAGAAAATGCTGGAGGCATGCACTCCACATGTATTTTAGCAATTCTCTGCTTCTTCTCTTTCTTTCATCATCTGAAATTATGTGAACCCACATTCTTTCATTCATTCTTGAAATATGTATTTCACCAGCTACTGTTATAGCCTGTCACCAACAAATCAGGTTTGGGTGGAAATGTATGTAGAATATTGCTATATCTCTGTTGGAACTCACATTTGACAGAGAGAAAATACATGGATATAAATAAAAGCAGCCCACAATCATAGTTCTTACCATCCAAATTAAGTGCACACAAGAAGTCATCATCTTCCTTGAGGATGCTAAGAATGAGATTCAAAAGGATGTCCTGAAGAGATGTAGGTATTTCATAAGTGAAACTGTTGGAGAGACTCCAAGAGGAGATTAGCAAAATATATAGTTACTGAATATAAAAACTATGGACGACTGGGAAACGAGAAAGTCAAGTTAATGTCTTAGAGATCAGTATGAGTGAAGGCAGATGGCAGTGAGAGGGTGCCAGGCGGTCAGCCTTAGAGGTTTGAATTTGTGTGTGAAGCTATGAAATGTTTGCTTCAGGGCAGAAAAGAAAGTCACTAGGTGCTTCATGTCCTATAATTTGATGATCCATTTTATAATATAGAGCATGACTGGTTCTATATGAATATCAGGTCATTCTGTGATTGCTAGGAGAGGTGATGAGCACATGAAATTGAACCATATAATTGGGGACACATGGCTTGGAAAGAATGAGACATTTGAGAAAGAGAAGAAAAATCAGCCTTCTTATATTATTGTTGATAACCACCCACTGATCAGCAGGAAGGAACTCTGCAAAGCTTTTTACATATACTGATCATGGGTAAACCTTCTTAGGATGATGGATACCATGTTCCTTACTAAATCAGAGGAGGTATTAAGATGTAGAAAGTTTCACTTCCTGTCAAGGTTTATCAGCAAACACATGTTACATCTAAGATTCAAAACCAGGTCTATCTGGTTAAAAAATTTGACATTTAATACTATTTAAATGTCTTTTACTGCTTCACATAAAAATTCCCAACATTTGTCAAGCATATTATATTTTATGGTATGAAATGTTCCTTTATTCCCTATGCTCATATTACTCTTAGCAAGTCCAATCTGTTTGTTGTCTTTGCATTGTAAAAAGATATCACTACCCTCTGTTGGGATAAATTGTTGTTCCTCTTTTATCAGCTTTCTGGGCATCAAGGGAATATACCAAGGTTGTAATGCCGCCAGAATCCATGTAGGCTTCATTCAAAGCAGGCTCTCAGAGAGCTCTGAGCTTATAACATATAGCTTCCCTCAATTCCATTACATCTTCTCTCTCAGTTTGTTGAACAGATTTTTGCATCTTCAAACATGGGAAGAAAATGACCCCATCAAAATAGAGCACCTGGTTTATGTGTCCATTGGGGGTTTGCCCGATTATATTTCATGCTTCCATTTCAAAATATTATCAGAATAGACAATATGATATTGTTAGGTTCCGTTGTATTTACTCCAGGCCTAGTCACTGGGGATTGTGGTGAGAAGAGGATCGTATTAACAGGGCGCTAGGAGACCCTGGAATGCTGTGTGTGTGTGTGTGGGTATGGGTGTTTGTACATTCCAATGTGTGTTTCATGTAGCACAGAGTCCAAATGCAAACCTATTTTTGGAAATAGGAGTGGAACTATTCAATTTCATGGGAGATATCTGCAACCAAATAAAGTTCGAGAGGTACAACATGTGGAGAAGGAAATCTGTATTTTGATGTTTCAGCAATGGTGAATCCACCTCCTTCTCCAACCTTCTCTGACACCATCTCTCATCACCATACCTCTTATCATTCCCATGCCAAACTGGCTTCCTTGTTGACCTTGTACATCTTAAACACTGCCTTTTCTTAAGTCCTTTGCCCTGGACATACACCTATCTGAAAACAACTCGAATAACAGTGTGTTCTAGTTTGCTAGGTGCTGGAATACAATATACCATAGAAGGAATGGCTTTTGAAAAGGGGAATTTAATAAGTTGCTAGTTTATACTTGTAAGGCTGAGAAAATGTTCCAATTAAAACAGTCTATAGAAATGTCCAATCAAAGGCATCCAGGGAAAGATACCTTGGTTCAAGAAGGCTGATGAAGTTCAGGGTTTCTCTCTTGGCTGGAAGGGCACATGGTAAAGACAGTCAGAGTTTCTCTCTCATCTGAAAAGGTAATTGATGAACATGGTCATGGTTCCTCTCTCATTTGGAAGGGCACATGGTGAACGCGGCTTCATCTGTTAGCTTTTTATCCTAGCTTCCTGTTTCATGAATCTCCCTGGGAGGCATTTTCCTTCTTCCTCTCCAAAGGTCGCTGGCTGGTGGACTCTGCTTCTCATGGCTATATCGTTCTGCACTGCTCTCTCTAACTTTCCTTCATTCTCCAAATGTCTCCTCTTTTACAGGACTCCAGACTTACCAAGACCAACCCAAATGGGTGGAGACATGTTGTCACCTAATCCAGTTTAACAACCACTCATGAGTAAATCACATCTCCAAGGAGATGATCTGATTACAGTTTCAAACATACAGTGTTGAATGGGATTATTCTGCCTTTATTGAATGGGATTTAGATTAAAACATGGCTTTTCTAGGGGACATACATCCTTTCAAACCAGCACACAGTGTAATTATGTATGTGGTCTTCAAACATCTGAAGGAATCCTCAAAATAAGCTGCCACTGATTATTTTGAGTGTCTTACATTCTGTACACATGGATCATTACATCAGTTAACAATGACTGCATAACAGACCCTCCCCAAATAAACAGTTTAAGACAATGCTTTTATTACTGCAGCTATGTATGGTTTGGATTTGTGTTTTTCTCTGCAGCGCTCCTCCTGGGGCTGAATTCTGCACTGTGTCAGCAGGTAAGGCCCTGCTGAGTCAGGCTGGACCCTCTTACATACTTGTGGCTGTTTCACATAGAGACTGGATAGGGTAGCCTTTGCTATGAAAACTATTTTGTGTTGCCGTGGTTCCTCATCTTTCAGCAGCATTAATTCGAATGCTAATTTTAGCTAGAGGAGGTAGAGAACAATTTAATACAATTTAATAAGTACATATCATGCTAAATTCTCAGGCGTGCATATATGAGGAAAGACACATGAGTGAAATAGATAATCATGGCGTGTGCAGGCTTTTGTATGAAATGGTCTTGGAAGTTCTTTGTGTAATGAATGGGGTCTAGAACCAGGAATTGAATGTGCTCCCAGGATGGTCAAATATACACCACAAGGCAAAGTCCAAGAATAATAAAGGAGACAATGTCAAGAAAGAAAGTTGAAAAAGGGATCTACCTCTTTCACTATCAAGCCACATAAAAACCAGTGTGATCTCATAAACTTGAGAGAGGCTCAGGAAGAACACAGAGATCAGGGTGTGATGGGAAGACCAGGACAAGGCAGGTGCAGCAAGAACATCTGCTCCATCTGCCTCTCTTGAGTCTGGAGGTGCCTCAGATCCCACGCTGGCAGCCTGTTCTCTGTCCAAACTTTCTCTGCTCTTTGTGCTCCATTCAAGGACATTTTCCCCATTCGCAATGGCAAACCTGACTTTTAAACTTTTCTGGACTTTAGCAGAGTAGTATTAAAATAGTTTTGCCCATACCCCAGAGTAAAGAGGAATTTTCATTACATTGTGATACACAATGTACTGTTGTGCATACATAATACACACAATGCACAACTTATACATACACACCACACACAGCACACACATATGCACCAAGATTCACACACATCAATGCAGATACACACATCCATGCAATGCAGATTCAAGAAAGAATTTCATGAAATTATTTTGTACATACCCATGCTATGTGTAGCCTTTTGATAGTATCTATGGTTCTTCATCTTTCTATTTTTATTCACTAGAAACAATTTATCATATTGAACCATCTTGGAATATGACATATATGTGTCTAGCAATTTTTGACACCATTTTTAACCTGCCTTGAGTCTTCTCTTTCTCTCATCATTGAAAATTCCTATGAATACACATTCTTTTCTTCATTCACACAATATACATTTATTCATCTAGTATCATAACTGAGTAGCCAGTTGAGTCGAGTACATAGAATATTTTTTTATACATAAGGTATTCACAGTCTACCAGGGTAAAAAGAGATGAAAGGCAATAAAAGGAAAATGTAGTAAAAAGTGCTTCCATCCAAATTAAGTGCAGGAAAGAAGCTTATCTTCCCGTGGGGATGTTAAAAGGAAATGTTCACAAAGTCCTTACTTCAGGCATCCCTGAATGAGGGGACAGAGTTTTCCTGGTGGGCAAATTCCAATTGCATCAGTGGGAGAAACTTGGACAGAGGGGAGCATGTGTGTAAAGGTGCTGAGCTTTGAGCCTAGGTCATGATAGTGAAGGTACAAAGAAAGGTCAAGGTCATGAACCTCATGGTCAAGGTGACAGAGGCCATGGTGTGCTCTTTGTGTCTGTGTCTCTGTGTGTGCTTTTGTGCAGTGTGAGTGCATGTGTGTGTCTCTGTGTGTTTCATGTGCCCAGGGCAGAGGCACCTTGGTTCATACTCCAAGGTAATAGAGACCATAGGAAAATCCATAATTAGAAATCAAGTGAGCATTCATTTCTGTTTGTGTGAATCATTAGAGACCACATTAATAAAGGGGAAGACATACAACATGCGGCTAAGGAGCTCTATTTGTCCTGAATTAATAGGTGCAAAGAGGCCACCTTGTCCATAAATCTTCTGGGACACCATCTCTTATCACTCACACTTTGCTCTCTGTCCTGAAAACAGGCACCTTGTTGACCTTTAGCATTGGAAACTAGCCTATTCCTATGGCTTTTAGACTGAACATTCTCTCAGTTGATCACACACTACCCCAGATTTCCTTATAGCTTCTGAGTTCTCATCTGAGAGGTCTCCGTTAAAATGTCACCTTGCCTTCTGGTTTTGCCTGAGCACCATCAAATATAATACCCCATTTTTCTATAATCTTTTTTCCAGGCCCTATTTTCCATTCTTGAAAATGGCATCCCTTGGTATGCTATATGATTCTTATCTATTTAACTTACATTCTTTCTCCATCATCAGACTGTGACCTCCTGTGTCCCATTGCCTAGATAGTGTCTTGCATATAGTCAACTCTCAATATAAAAACATCAAAAGAAGAACAGGCACAGTGTGGGACAGGAAATCATAATCAGAGCTAACACTAACGGACCACCAGCAAGAACCAAGTAAAGAAATTAATTTCCTCCATGAAGCATAGGAGCATAGCATGTCCATCATTTAGTAATCCCTGTTTGTATGAAAATCAGTAGTGACCCTTTTCTCTTTCTTCCTAGCTATATCAGACTCATGTAACCAGACAACAGAACTCTACTTTCAGAATTTCTTCTGCTGGGATCTTCAGCAGAACTGGAACTACAAACCTTCCTCTTTGGGTGGTTCCTGGTGATGTACCTGGTCGCTGTCTTTGGGAAACTGCTCATCATCCTGGCCACCATCTGTGACTCCAATTTACCCATGTCCATGTACTCTTTCCTCTCCAAACCTTTCCTTTTTCTGACATCTCTTTTGAATCTACCTCCACCTCAAAGGTGGTGGTGAGTATATAGATAAGAGCAAAGTCATTTCCTGTTGTGGCTGCCTCACCCAGATGTACTTTTTCTTATTCTTTTTTAGGAATTCCTCGTAACTGCGATGGCCTATGATTACTTTGTGGCCCTCTGTCACCCACTGCATTAAGTGCTCACCATGAACCCCTGGCTTTGTCCTGCATTGCATGCTCGGCATCATTTTTTGGATGGTGTTTGAGGTGAACCATGCCAGCAAAGGAAAGCTTGGAGATGAAAAAGTACCATGGGCACATGCAGGTGGGATTCTGAAATGATGGCCAGAATGATGAGTAGGTTCCCCATGAAGTTAACAAAGTACATGGACAAGAACAGACCAAATTGGAGAGGCTGCAGGTTTTGCTCCTCGGCCAAACCCATAAGGAGGAAAATATCAACTTTTGTTCAGCCTTTGCATTTGCCCATGGTGAGGGGAAAAGGAAGACACAATTATCCCAAATATAGCTTTTTTCCAAATGATAATAATATCCTTAATTGGAAGCTAGAGATCTCATGGAGCCATTCATTTGGGCTAAAACAGCATCTCCTAGCAGACCAATTGTATGTGCCATCACAACCTAGAAAAAGTTTTTTCAATGTTCAAGATTCCGAAATTGTATTTCTCAGATGGTCAGCACCTGCAGTGCTTGAAAACTTTCAGGGAGTCCAATCTTCGTTTAAACTTTTTTGTTGTCTCTAGTTTAATATATTAAAAGGTTGACTTGAGACTTCGTCTAGTATTCTATTTTTACTCAATTTTAATCTTGGTACTAGTTTATTCTATCTCCCTGATAGGTCCTTTAGGTTTTACTCTTGTTCATTCTCTCAGCTACATTACACTCCCATTTGCCACACTTAATATCAATTTCTGTGTGTTCACTATTTCAATAGCTGGGGCTTTCCTTTTTTTGGTCTAATCTTTTCTCTGCCTTTCCACTTTTACCCTTATGTCATTTATTACTCTCCACTGTTTTCCAGAAGGTAGATGCAGCCCAACTATCCAGAAATTGATGGGTTAATAAACAAAATGTGGCATATAATTACCGTGGAATATTACTGACCCACAACAAGTGAAGTTACATGCTCCAACCTGAATGCATCTTGACAATGCCATGTTGAATGAAGTGTGAGACATAAAAAGACAAATTTATATGATCTGGTTTCTGAAATACATAGATTAAGAAAATTCATATAAATAATAGTAGATACCAGTAGATACCAGATACCAGATATTAGATATCAGATAGTAGATACCAGATAATAGTAGATACCAGATACAGCATACCAGTAGTCAGGCATGAAGGACATGGAGAGAGATATTGCTTAATGGATGCAGAGATTCTGGTTGAGGTTATGAAAAAGTTTACCTAAAGGATGGTGGTGATACTAGCCCGATACTGTAACTGTAATTATTACAAGTGAATTGTATATTTGACAGGGAAAATGCAAAATGCTGAGGTTTATTTATTACAATAAAGATATTTTATATAGAATTTTGATTTTTTGCTTCCTGTTTAAATGAATAGAGATAATGATAGTTTAATTGACTGAATAAATTGAACACCATCCAAAAATATTGGGATAAAGTTAAATGAGACACCAACACAACCAGCAAACTCACCACCCTCCCCCTGTCTGTGTGGGACATGACTCCTGTGTACCTTCCTGGTGGTGTGGGACAGAAGTCCTGGGGTGAGCTGGGACTCAGCATCAAGTGATTGAGAAAAACCCTGCAATGAGCTGAGACCCAGCATCAACGGATGGAGAAAACCCTCTCGATGAAAAGGGGAAAGAGTGAAATAAGACAAAGTGTTAATGGCTGAGAGATTCCAGAGTCGAGAGGTTATCCTGGAGTTTATTCTTATGCATTAAGTAGATATCACCTCGTTATCCAAGTGGAAAGGGAGAGGTTGAAGGGAACTGTCTGAAAATGTAAAGCTGTATGCCAGAAGCCATGTTTCTTGTTGATGATTGTATAATGATATAGCTTTTACAATGTAACTGTGTGACTGTGAAAACCTTGTGTGAGATGCTCCTTTGATCTACCTTGTCAACACATGAGTAGAACATATGGAATAAAAATATAATAATAGGGGGAACAAATGTTAAAATACATTTAGTTTGAAATGCTAGTGATCAATGAAACAGAGGAGTAAGGGGTATGGTATGCATAATTTTTTTTCTGTTTTCATTTTATTTTTCTGTTGTCTTTTTATTTCTTTTTCTGAATTAATGCAAATGTTCTAAGAAATGATCATGATGATGGATATGAAACTATAT
>PVIY010060211.1:0-11705 GCA_004026745.1 Myrmecophaga tridactyla
CGGGGGGGGGGTGCGCTCACTGTCTTCGTAGCTGAAAGGCTGTCACGTGGAGGAAGGATAGACTAGCTCGGCGTGGCCCCACAGGGCAGAACTAGGGCTGGCAGGGGTGGGGGTGGGGGTTGCTAGAAGGCAGCTTTTGGCTCAGTATGGGAAGAAGTTTGTCACGCTCAGAGCTGCCCGACCTGCTTAGGAGGCCGTGAGCTGCTCCTCGCTGGCATGTACAGGCAGAAGCTCCGGGAGGGGAGTGTATAAATCCGCGCATAATAATAACGGTAGTGCCAGGTGGCATGTACTGAGCACTGACTGTGTACCAGGACTGGTGCGGTGTGTTATATGAATTATCTCCCTCAACCCTCACAACTGCTCAATGAGACGGTTGCAATTATTATCCCCATTTTACAGATGAGAGTCCATACTCCGAGAGCTTAAGTAATTTGCCCAAGGTCACACAGCTTGCTAGGGAGGGAGTTGAGATTCTAACCTAGGCAAGACTGATTCTTTTTTATTTTAAAAATTTTTTTATTTTGTCTATTTTTTTTTTTTTGGCAAGGCTGATTCTAATCTCCACATTTTTTAACCATGACATAGTTTGATGTCTCATGAGGTGGAAGGTGGGGACGAGCTGAACTAGGTAGTTCCTCTGGTCTTTTCCCACCTAGAGGTCTGCAATTCTAATAAATGATTCTTATATGTTGGATTGGCACAGTGGTGCTTTGCTGAGGGGAATAAGAGTGATTGCCTAAATGATCCTGAGAGGTGGAGTGTGTTTGTTGAAGCCTGTAGGCTGTTCAGAAGAATCTGCCAGACAGAGGTTTTTAATTGGGAATGGGACTTAGGGGGTCATAAATTCTCTGACATTTTGGGCAAATCTGTGTTTGTATTTGCAAATGTGTGTTTTTCTAGGAAAGGATCCCTAGATGTCCACATCCTCTCAAAGGGGTACATGATAAAAAAAAAAATGTGTGTAACAAGTCTCTTTGGTCCTGGTTGATAGCTGTCCTCTAAGGATCTTATCATTGCTAGTTGGCTTTTTGTGAAAACTTTCTCAGACCTGTTGGTGTTTCCGGCTTTAACACATCTCAAAGGAATGCATTTCATGAGTTTATCCTCTATGTAAAGTAGGATTTCTTTGGTCTTCCTGACTGTACAGGGTGAGGCAGAAGGTCACCAGGCTGGGATTTAGGAGGCCTGGGCTCTGGTCTGACCTTGACCACTGGTGGTTTCTGTGACCTTGGGCCATTTCCTTGCCCTCTCTAGGCTTGAATTTCACCATCCCTAACTTAAAGAGATAGGGCTAAATGATCTCACTGTGAACCTTTTTATTCCTAGGATATTTCAAGCATTAAGAAGAGGGTATTCCCTTGAATATTTCAGGATTGGAGAGAAGTTTATGTTTACCCAGTCCTTATGCTTATCAATTTTATAGGCTTTGATTATTCCAGCTCTCTTAGCCTTTGTTTTCTCAAATTTAATTTCCCCTTTATGACAGGCAACCCCTAGGATGTCCACAGTCATCTTTTGGGTCATATTAGTTGTCGTTTTCTGTATTTTCTTGGGCCCTAATTTTTAATTGCTACAAACCTGACTATTGTCCCCAGATGTGGAGCCCTATGATTTCTTCTTTAGTGTCCCAGCCCCTTCCTGATTCCACCCATTCCTTTGACCACCTTTCTGGTCCCAACACATTAGGCCACTGCCTTTAGGAAACAATCTACAATAGCCTCTCAATCCTTCCTTTTCCTGGGTCAAAACTGATAGCCTGGAACACAACACACTATACATGTATTATTTTATCAGAATGCATTCCCTTACATTTCTCCACGTTGACACTTATCTGCCATTTTACATTCCACTCAGTACCTTCCTTCAGTTCTCTCTTTTGGCCAAACTAAAAGGACCTAATATCATCTGTAGTTCTGGAGATTTTAGTTTGTGCAACTTCTTCTGGATCACTTATAAAAAATTTAAATCAGCCAAATCCCATCACGGTCTTTTGGGAGGCCCCTGTGTTACTAATCCCTTTTCATTCAGAGAAGTGACCATTTATTTCCATCTATTTTTTCTTATCTCTAAGTGAATTTTTAAGCCCTGATAAAAACAACCATAATTCCACGATGACTCTATTTTAAATGCCTAATATATAGCCCAAAACTTTCTGAATGATAGATGGATTATATCCACTGCTTCTCTCAACAGTGTGTGCCTAATTACCCCTTCACTGAACACTAGTAGATCATATGGCTGAAACCTTATAGGAATATTGTTGCTTTCAGCAAGTAAATAATGTTGCTTTTTCCTCCTTCTGTCTTTTAAGGCCTCTGACTCCACTCTCTCCCCACTAGCTAACTTCTTTTCCAGTCCTCATCAATATGCACCCTTTCTCCAGCCAAGAGTGTCTCTCCCTTATCCTAAGGCAAGCTGCTTGTGTTTGTCTGGACATCTACACATGTTGTTTATTACCGCACCTCCACGCATTCATCTGAAACCTTCCTTCTTAAAGTTTTAGCTCAAGCCTAGTTTTTCCAGAAAACTTTCCCTGACTTCTCTAGTCATCATTTATTTCTCCTTTCTCAGGGGGCACACTTCGAGACAGCCTCAGTCAGTTTGTCATTTAATTTTATAAAAGACAAATATTATTTAGAAGAAAATAACAATTGTGGTTCTTTGGCAGAGCCTTCCTCAACCAAAATATCGCTTTCTGTTTTTAGATCTAATACAATCTCCAACTCTCAATGCTCCCCAGTAAGTACTCACTTAATAATTATCCAGTGATTCTATCCCTTATTCTTTTATGCAAAAAGTTACATGAATCTGAAATAGACACTCATGGGCATGTGAGTCCCAAGGCCCTTGTAAAACCCTTCTTATGGATGGCATTCAGTGCCCACTTGTCCTTTCTTCAGTGTACATAGAGGTTATTCCTTTTGACAGTGGTTCCATGATTTCTCTTGGTGAGTTCTTTAGGTAGGTTGCCATTTAGTGATAGTGACATATAAGAGAGAGGAATTGGGAGATGGGCATTGACGTTAGAGATCACCAAGGAAGTACATGGTAGCACTTAAAGATGCCTCTTGAGTTTGCCTTAAGTGAGTTGCCCAAGGGCACAAAACGTGATAATAGTTGACTTAGAACTAGAACTTTTTCCTGGTCTCTTAAAGACAGTTGAAAGCATCTTTCACTGTCTTTGGCTTTTGATTCTGTGTCACTGATCTTTCATTACCAAAGGACCAAACCACTCCCCACCCCCAAAATTCACTCAGTCTGTTTTCTCCTTTGCTTTCTTGAGTCTTTCTTTTCTATTTTCCTCATCAGGTGGTCCCACTGATTCTGTAATTGGCTTCCTGCGTTTCGTTTATTTAAAGCCTCTCTTGCTCTTATTATTAGCTGAGTATATTGCCCCTTGAACTATTTTCTTGTCTTCCTGGTTTCCACCTTGATTCTGAGGAAGGTTGGTACAGGCATAAGTCACAAGCTCACAGGCCACACTGATGACAGGACATGACTCTTGGGCCCTGGAGATAAGGGTCTCCTGCCCTCTAGTCCAGTTTTGGGCGATCTGATCTGGGCAGATGGAGAAAGTTCTTTGGTTTGTACCTGTAGCTAAGGGAGGTTAGAGCCCTGAATGAGGCTGGGGGTGGAGTAGGCCTGTTGAGAAGCATTAACAATTTCCCAAGCCCCCAAATTGATCAATGTGATCATGGCTTCCACTATATTGTCATTCTTATCTGAAAAAAAATTTTTTTCTGTTAGGAGGTTCTTCCTTCTATCTAGACTAAATCTGGTCTGCTGTATTTTTATTTCATTTTCTCTTGTTATGACTTGGTTTTTCCTATTACTTTAATCACACCTTATACCTGTAAGGTGCTTTACACTTTACAGATGCTTTCATGTGCATGATCTCACTTGATCCTGGCAGCAGTGCTGTGAGCTAGAGAAAATATTGTCCTCGTTTTATAGCTGAAGAAATGGAGACTCAGAGAGATAGTGATAATAAATGATAAAGTGAGGCCCAGAAACTGGATTTTCTGTCCTTGGGTTCAGTGCTCTCCCTCTATGCTAGCCATCCCATTCTAGATTGTTGTAATAACCTTTTAGCCAATCTCTTCTACTTGCAGATGTGTCCTTATTTTAGTCCATGCTCTTGACAGAAGTAGTTTTAGAGCAAATAGAGGAAAATTAGAAGTGTGCCATAGGGATTAATTGTGGGGAATTCCTAGTTTTATGACAATGGTAGAGTTTGAACTCAAAATAGGAGTTTCCAAACCAATTCTTAATAGACTGCAACTAACGTCTCAGTGTCTAGCACAAGTGCCTGACACATTCTAGAGACTTGATAAATATTTTTAAATTAATCTTATTGTCTGTGTTCGTAACCATCTTCTTTAAATAATGCTTGGCACCCTGAAGTCAGTAACTGTTTTGAAGATTACATGAATGAATGCTAGTGGAATAAGCAGGGTCTGGGGGAGCACCAAAGGAGGAGGAGAAGTCAACTAAGATTGGGGAAGTCAAAGAATATTTCAGAAAGAAAGTGGTATCTGGGATGAAACTTTGAGGGATGAGAAGGCTATAGAATGGTGAGTGGTGCTAGGCAGACAGAAGGAAAAACATGAAACCAAGTTTCCATAAAAGTATCTGGCTGGCATGTTTAGGAAATAGTGGATAATTTGATGAACCTGGAGTATCGTGTTACTTGCTGCTTCCAGTAAGAGCGTAGAAGGAGGAGAGGCTGGAAAGAGAGGCTGAGGACAGATTATAAACTTGGCTTCTGTCCAAAGGCTGAGGGGAGCCAGCATAGGTTTCCGAGCACAGAAGTGACCTGCTCAGAGCTGTGTTGAGGAGACAGGGAACAGGGCCCTGTTCTTGAGTTGTCCTAGTGACAGCTCCTGCACCGGGAACCTTCAGTTTTCTTAGCACAACTTGGGCCTGAGTACATGTCTTAGGGAATAGTATGTCGATAAGACATGTGAATTCGGCTCTGGCTCTCCCTAGCTGAGAGATTTTGGAACAAAGCATTTTGTTTCTCTGGATCTCAGGATTGATTCCTTTTGAGTCCTTCAGTATTTTCCTTCAACATACTCCATGCATTCAGTGTAAAAGGCAGCCTCTAACCAGGCGTTCATGCTATATAGGATAACAGCAAAGTCTTATCTGTAAGGATAACATGGCCCCAAAGATCATATATGTTGTATTACAAAGGAAGTAGAAAAACAGCAGATATTGCTATTAACAAATTTAGTTAGCAATAATAATTTAAAAATTCAGTTCTATGCCACAAACACTCCTGTGTTTTACTGTCTTCCATCCCCCAAAAGCGCTGAGTGAGAAAGACAGGAGTCATCCTTCATCTCTCCCTCTCCTCCCCTGCCCCATGGAATCCACCGCCGAGCCCCATCATTCCCCCTCCTAAGAGCTGCGCTGTGTTACTTCTCCTCCACTCTCTCATCTGGACTTCAGAAACCTCCCAGCTGACCAGCCTCTCTTGTCTTCCTCTAATCCTTCTCACATGGCTGCCAGTCTGATCTTTCAAAAATGAATCTACACACGGGTCAGTCCTAGCTGAAGTAGATATGTCGAAAGTTAAATTTTGACAAAACCAATTGGTGATTATCCGATGTTCCTATTGCTTTTTAAATACATTTCCAAAGACTTGAAATATTTAATAATAAAATATTTTATAACAAACAAAACCTCTGATTATGTTACCCCCACCCTTTGTTTAAAATAGCTTATAGAATAAAGGCCAAACTATTATTACTATATTACTATCACTTCTTCCTTTTAACTTCCATTCTGGAAACATTTCAAGGGTGCACAGAAATGGAGAGAGTGGTGTTATGAATCCCTGTGTACCCACGTAGGTGTAAGCGGCTTATATGGCCCAAGGCCCTGCATGCGTGAGTCATTCCCACCTCTTATACCACCCACATTCCCCATTGCTCACTAAACTCCAGCCACTCTGGCCTTCTTTCTCTTTTTCTAATGTGTGGGTTCCTTCCCATCTCAGGAATTTGATAAGGATAGTCTTTATCCTGGGGTACTCTTCTTCCAGCCTTCACCTAGCCCTCTTCCACTCACTCACCAGGGCTCAGCTGAAATGTCATACCCTCAGAGACGCCTTTCCTGGCCTCCCAGCCTCTATTTCCTGTCATACACTTTCGCAGCATCTTGTACTTTTTCTTCGTTCTACTTTTCAAAATTTTTAATGAGATGTTAAGGCTTTCGATTTCTGCCTCCCCCATCAGGCTGTAAGCTCCGTGAGGACAGGGACTGTGTCCCTGCAACATAGAAGGTACTCGGTTCTGCTATGGAAGAGTTTAGTGGGGAGCTTGTAAACCGTCATTTCTTCTGTATTGTGAAATATGCTGTGAATGAGAGATATCTATAATGTAATTGGGATTGCAGAGAAAGTCCACTCTGGGAGGACCTTCCCAGGTAAAGAAGCAAACATTCAAGTTGCATTTGGAAGGATTTCTAAAAGTTAATCAGGTAGAGGTCAGAGAAGATATGCAAAAAAAAAAAAAAAAAAAAAAAAAAAAAAAAAAAAAAAAAAAAAAAAAAAAAAGGATCCTAGGCAGAGGGAGTGAAATAAACAAAGGTACAGAGATAGGAAAGCCTGCAGGATGTGTTCAGGTAGCCCAAGTGGATCAGTCAAGCTAAAGTTTGCGGAGTGGGGAATAAAAGCCCAAGTGGAACAGGAAAGAAGACAAGGCTGAAAAGGTACATCGGTGCCAGATTGTGACACTCCTTTCAAAGGAGATTGGACCTTAAGACTGGCTGTGAGGAAGCAGAAAATCATGTCCACTCTCAAGCCACTTATGCTAAAAGAATACAAATTTATGTAATTATGTAAAAATTATCTTGTTCAGCCCTGTAACAGTTAGAAAATGCAGCCTGACCACTGCTCTTTGTCTTCCCTACTCTCTGGTCCTAACTCATCAATAAGTCAAGCCCCAGGGGACAGAAAAGCTGTGGCCGATTTGCAGGAGGGCACTGGAAAGAGCACGGAAGACTGGGGCTCTTCCCCTCTGAGAGAATGAATGGGAGCATTGCCACACCACTGGCCTTGGGCATGGGCCTCTCCAGAATTGGAAAGAACTCGGGCATCCCAGAGCTGCCCCCAAACCTCCCTGGGCCTGGTGATTGTCTGGCTGTGGGGTGGCCTCCTGGGAGTGGGCCAAGGACACTGTGCAGAGCATGAGGGAATTCCCGCCAGTGTACTTAAACCACCCACTCCCGGGTTGATGGCAGCCAAGAGGCAATGCTGCGCCATTAAGGTGTTTGTCAAGAAGCTAAGCTGGGCATTGTGGGCGATCCTGAGGGCCCTTTTTAGATTGGCTGTAAGTGAAGGAAAAAAAAAAAAAAAGACAGCTTTTGGAGGCAAACCAGAGCTAATGTGGAAGGTGTAGCATGGCAGGGAAAGAAAAAAAAACAAAAAACCCTCACTGGGAGGCAGGGATGCTAGCTTCCATTTCTGGCTTTTCTACCAATTTACTCTATGATTTTGGATAAGCCACTTCCCCTTCCTGAGTCTTCTTTTTTTCTCCTCTGCAAAATGAGCATGTTAAATGAAATAGTTTCTAAGTACTGTGGCTCAGGGCATCTTTTAGATAACTGAATGGTTAATGCTTTTAGCTTGAATATTTGTTTAATTAGTCTTAACTCAGGTGGGCTCAGCGGTAAGGCTGGGACCTCAGTTGAATGGGTAGAGGGAGGGAAGCAAAGTTTGGGTTGGGCAAGAGGCTGGCAGGACTCACACAGAGATAGGGCTAAACCCTGAGGAGTCACCAAAAAGACGAGATGACTTGGTCTGGCAGCAGTAGTCCATGTCCTGCTGGGGAGTGTGGAGACAGGAATTTAGATAACAACACTGTGAGAACACTTACTACGTGCCAGATTCTGCTAAATGCTTTCTATGCATGTATTAGTTTCCTATTACTACTGCAGCAATTCCACAGTTTAGTGGCTTAAAACAACACAGATGTATTCCCTTACGGTTTGGGGAAGTCAGAAGTCCAAAAATGGGTCTCATGGGGCTAAAATCAAAGTGTCAACTGGATTATGGAAGTTCTAGGAGAGAATCCACCCCTTGTCTTTTCCGCTTCTAGAGGCAGCCTGCATTCCTTGGGTTGGGCCGCCTTCCAGCAACGGTATCACTGTCTTTGCTTTTTGTCATCACATCTCCTTCTCTGATTTTGACCCTCCTACCTCTCTCTTATAAGGACCCTGGGGATTACATTTGGCTCAGCCAGATAATCCAGGATAATTTTCCCATCTCAAGACCCCTAACTTAATCACACCTGCAAAGTGTCTTTTGCTCTGTAAGGTAACATATTCACAGATTTGGGGGCTTAGGCTGTGGACATCTTTGAAGGGCCATTATTTTACCTCCCACAGTGTATCATCTCACTGAATCCTCCTAACAATCCTCCTTTTCTTTAACAGATGTGATAAATGATGCTTAGAGAGGACACACAGCTGGAAAGCACGAAGTTAGGTCATATTTGACATGTAGTGGCATCTTTGACCCAAGTGACCAATCTTTTCAGATTGGACCCCATCTAAGCTCCCAGGTGCATGAGGAATAGACTCTAAATCTCTGGAGGAGGCTGGCTGAAAACAAAGAAGGGACTCTGAAGCCCTGAGGAACAAATTGCAATCACAGCTTTCTCAGTTTAGGACCTGAGTGCCAGACAGGGAAACTGAAGCAAAAGCTTAGTTGTGAGGATTAAGCTAATATGGCGATGGATGGGGAAGGCTAATCTTAGGCCATCCCTGATGCCACTGCATGGCAACACAAGGGACTACCCATGTAGGGTTGAAGCTGCTGCTGATCCATTTGCCAAGTCAGGATTGGCCAAGAAGATGGGCGGGTGGAGGATCCACCATGACAGAAAAGCCAGAACACTCAGGAGGCTGGGTATTGGGTCAATTTTAACAGAAGTCTTTTCTAAATGGGTAACATGCTTCCTACCCTAGTATGTAATAGATGATACTCAACATAACATGCCCATTTTTTCATGGCATTGGCCGTTACCCCAAACAGTCCTTAGTGGTTCTCAAACTTTAGTGGGCCACAGAACTGCCTTAGTTGCTCATTTGTAAAAAAATGTAAATGCATTTTTTAAATGCAGATTCCCTGTTCCCAACATCAGAGAATCTGATATAATAGATCTAGGTTTGGTCCAGTAGGCTGTGGGAAGGTTTGGATCTTAAAAAGATCTTAAAAGATACACTTTTTCTTTTTTTTTTTTTTTTGCATGGGCAGGCACCAGGAAATGAACCCGGGTCTCCAGCGGGGCAGGCAAGAAGTCTTGCCCTGCCCAAGGTACACTTTTGACAAGCACCGCAGACGGTGCTGATGCTGTCAGTCCAGATCCGGAAGGACAAATCACTGAGAAACACAGCTTTGGTGTTTGAAACTACAATGCAGTGATGCTCCAGGCCCCAGTGGTGGGTTTAGTATTGTTTGCCACCCAGGCAAATAGTAATAACCAACATTGATATAGCTCTTGTGTTTTCACTACCACACAGTAGGCTTATGCTATTAAATTACTTGTGTGATGTAGATGAGGAAAGAGAAAAATAGAGAAGTTGAATAATTTGCCTAAGATCCTATAGCAAGTAAGTGCAAGAAGCAGGGAACCCAGCAGGTTGTCTCCAGACTGTACACTCTTTACCATAACCCAAAACTGCCTCACTCCTCATTCCCTCACCTCACCCATCTTTGAGCCCACCCCCCTCCACCCGCAGACTGTGGCCTGCTTGGATAAGGAAGCAGGTTCTTACACCCTACAATGCACAGGATGGTCCTCCCACCCCCAGCAAAGTATCTTCTGGCCCAAAAATGCCCACAGGGCTGAAGTTGAAAAATCCTATTCTATAGCAAGTTCTGACTGTTGATTGCTTGCCCTCTCTCACTTCAGGTCATTTCCATTCAATAAATATGCACCAAGCATATCCTCTGTGTCAGGCTCTGTGCTAGGTTTTAGGGATACAAGGGTGAAGAAGGCAGAAATGGTCCCTGCTCTCATGTCTTTTATAGTCAAGAGGAGGAGACCGGTAATTCAACATGTGGAATACGATGTGATAAGAATTGTGATGAGGAGAAGGATGGGGTGTTGACAAGGGAAGTCAGAGGAACTCCTGAGGTGGATTTAGGGGGATAGGAGGCTCCTCCAGAAAAAGGAAAAGGGGAAGGTGATCTGGATAGAAAGGCCTGGAAGAACTGGGGCATGCTAGAACATAGAGCACAAAGCCTGGAACCCTCACTAAACAGATGGAAAGCCCTGGAAGCTGCTTGCCTCATGGTATTTGCATTCCCTGTTTCCTCCTCCTGGAGCATCTTCCTAGTATGCACGTGGTCTCACTCCTTCACCTCCCTCAGATCTCATGCTCAGATGTCTCACACACACACACACACACACACACACACCCAGGGAGACCTTTCCTCACCACCCTCTATAAATAGCTGCCCCGTCATTCTCTGTCTCTTTACCTTGCTTTATTCTTCATTGCATTTGTCAGCACGTGGTTGTGGATTTTCCCCTGTCTTCCTCCAGTAGGCTGGAACTAGAAAGTAACTAGATGTTTTTGTTCATTTCACACCTCCTAGCACATAGGGCTTTGTACAAAGTAGGTCCTCAATAAATATTTTTTGAATGAATGAATAGATAGAAACTAACAGATTTGATGTTTAGGAGGTAGAACCAATAGTACTTTGGTAGAAGACTAGATGTGGGCAAGGAAGAGACGGAGGAGTATGGAACATGTGAGGCTTCTGATTTGATCCCTGGGAAGGTGATGGTGCCATAGCCTGTTGGAATCCCAGCAGGGGGGAGTCGAGCTCACCGTGATCTGAGATAAGACCGTGCACTTTAGAAATGTAAGGTGTAGGAAGTCCTGGGAGGGGAAAGGGATGCCTGTCCAGCAGTCTGATAATGTAGAATGCCTGCTTTCAGATATATCCATGTTTGAATCCTGCCGCTTATTAGCTTTATGGCACTGGGTAATTGCTTAACCTCTCCGAGCCTCAGTTTCCTCATCTGCAAAGTAGGTGATCATAATTGCTACATTGCGGGGTTGTTAAATGAGATGACGCATCCTAGAGGGCCCAGCACAGTGGCAGGCACGTTCTAACAATAGTAGCTATTATCTTTGTTTTCATTAGAACATCTCCGACAATTTCTCACATCAGCTATGGTTTTGCTCTCTATTCCAAGCAGAACAAATCTACTCCTTCATCCAGAGCCATTTAGCATTGGGAAGACAGTCATGGTCTCCTGCCGTCCTCCCTTCTCCAGCCTAAACACCATGGGGTTCCTGGTTCCCTGCTCTCCTGGCCACTCTTCTTTTGCCACATTCCGGTTTGTCTCTGTCCCTCTGCACATACAACCTCAAGAATGGACTTGAAACTCCCTGCGTGCTGAGGCCAATGCCTTGTTCCTGTCACTCACGTCATTGCCCATGATTGTGACTTGGCTGCCCAGACACTCTGACCAGGGGTCTTCTCTTCTTTCTTCCTCATTCTAGCCCATGCCCTCAAACTTGACACCTTACTGCCTGGTCCTTTGCAGATGCCACCCCTGGCCTCCCTGCTAATGCCTTCCCACCCACCTCCTTTCTGAGCAGACACCTGAGCCTGACCCTCACTCTCCTCCCCCATCCCCCAGCCCTGGTGGGATGCTCCGAAATCCACCCCCCCC
>PVIY010060212.1:0-11719 GCA_004026745.1 Myrmecophaga tridactyla
ATTAGATTTAGCATCACTAATTGCAGAAGACACTCCCCTTTGGCTGATTACAAATGGAATCAGCTGTGGATGCAGCTGACGTGATCATGACCTAATCCTATGAAATGTCCTCATTGCAACAGACAGGCCAGCGCTTGCCCAGTCAGATAAACAGGTACCACAACTTGGCCAAGTTGACACGTGTCCCTAACCATGACAGCGTGTTTATTAGGGTTCTCCAGAGAAACCGAACCAATATGATATATATACGTGTAAGTCTTTGTATATGTATTAAAATATTTGTTATAGAAATTGGCTCATATGACCATGGGGATTGGGAAGTTCAGATTCCATAGGGCATGCTGCCACCTGGAAATTCTGTTAAAGGGGAAGATGAATTCCCCAGGAGAAGCTTGCTGGCTGAAGTAGAGGCTGAAATTCTTCTTTCTGACTTCTGAAATCCCCAGTTCTGGTTTTTAAGACTTTCATCTGATTGGATGTTGCCACTTCCCACACTGCTGAGAGGAAATCTCCATTGTTGATTGTAGATGCAGTCGGCCATTGGTGCAATCAGCTGGTTATTGATCAGGCCAGTGCTTGCTTGACTAAACAAATGTACACCATAACTTAGCCATGAGCTAAGGCAAGGCCCTTCCCAGCATCCCCTTGACTCAGCATGTTAAATAGCTCCCTGCTATGCTGGGTGCTAAGTGAAGGATGCTGCTGGATGTTGCTCTCTGGGAACTGTCAATGCTGGATGGCCTTTATTTTCAAGGGTACTGGATAACTGAAGAACTTGAGTTGTTGCCAGTTGGCATTTACCTTCCTCTTGGGTTTCTGAGCGTGATTTTCAGCAGTCAGCTATTCATTGGAATGAGACCTCCAGGTGTCGATTTGGGCATGCAGGTGAACACAGAAGCTAATGCAGTGGGTGATCTGGCAGATGCTACATACCATCAAAGACATTTATGTAGGAGCTGAGGCAGCCGAGTCAAGGGAATGCTGAGAAGGGCCTTGCCCTAAATCAGCCAGTACCCAAGCTGGTGCAAGTTTACTGAGTTCTGCCCTGTTCCATTTCTACATTATAACCCTGCCTCCCAGGTGTTCAATTAATCAGTTATGTTTAAAAAAATTGATGACAAAATTCCTGAGCACAGAAGCCAGGACCTTAAAGAGTTGGAAGAATTTATTTGGTACACTTCCTTGTAACCTTGATATTTCGGTACTAAACCTGGAATTGGCTGTTATCATATTTAGATTTTTTCAAAATGAACACCTGCTTGGATTCTGAGTTCTTCCTTATTCCAAGTGCTGTTTTAAGTGGGAGGCTCTTGCTTTCCTTTTTAAGTGGCATCTCTGTGGGAATGACCAAAAATACTCTCATTTTCAGAAGGGCTCAGGTTTTGGGAGGGGGCCCCAGACCTTGGCCTCTGGATGTTGTAAGAGTTTGGTCTTAAATAGTTTACAATGTAAAGGGAGACAAAAGGATATTCTGGACCAGATTTTGCCCGATGCTAACATATTTTATATAGGTAACTCCCAGGATGGGTTGCAGAGCCCTCTGTGGTGGCTCCTTATGGGTGGATATTATGTGTACTGTGAAAGGTCGGGAGGGTTTTTCTTTGAGTGAAGTGGCAGCTCCCTCCAAAAGCCTGTAGAGCAAAGGCAGAAAGGAGCTAGGAGGAGAAGAGGACGAGCAGAGGGAGATGGGCTCCTGCCCCAGGAAGTTAGAGGATAGGTAGCTCATGACAGTTTTCAGAGTGCTGCTACATACCCTACCTTTTTCATGGTTGCTGTGGTTAGTTACCTTAGACAGGGAAAGGGAATTAGGCTTGTTTAATGAGTATGGAAAACACGGCTCAGAATGTTTGTTGAATTGTCGAAGTAAATGGTGGAGTTGATACCAAGCCTCATGATTCATTCCTCCTTGATGTGTATTTGTTTTCTTTGTCTTTTATTAAACTGTATGCATTTAGATCAAACTTCCAAGTTCTTGTCTCATCAGTGGTCTCTCTGGTTTATAATACATTCTTTTAATTTTTGCTGTAACATTTTATTCATTTATTTGTTCAGCCAGCAAATAAGTTTTGAATGTCTGCTTCTCCGTCATTTGAGCGTGAAATTCCTCTGAAAAGCTTTGAGCGTAAACTTCCTCTGAAACATTTCAGAGTCATTTGTAGAATGTATTGAATTCCATTAATTCAGTATTTTCCTGATTTGGAAAGAGCTCTTGTCTTTGTAGTGTCTCTGTCTGGAAGATTTAGGTTATTTCCCAGCTTTCATATCATTGAGACTAGATTTGTATGTGCTGGTCCCACTTGGCTTGGATTTTGTAAGAAAGGTCAGTAGTCAGTCCAGTGTCCAATTCATTGAACCATTTATGTGCAAAGCATCAATTTTCTTTTTGCATGGACAGGTACTGGGAATCAAACCTGGGTCTCTGGGATGGCGGGTGATAAAGCATCAACTTTGCCATGCTCATTCTTGAGGACATGACTGGCAATCAGAGCTTATTTCTGGAATGCCTTTCCCTTCTCCCCAGTCCCGATTTATACAGGGAAGGGAGGCCTGTCTGTGGTCCATTATAGATCTAGGAGGGTTTAGTGCCCAAAGAGACCTTAGAGATCATTAGTTCCTCTGTGTTTTATGTACAAGAAAACCTGAGAATAGCAACTAACTTCAAAATTTTATTTTGAAAAATTCCAAAAATACACAAAATTGCTGTCTAGTTTAATGATATATCCTTCACCCAGATTCAGTAAGTTCAAGATTGTGCGCATGTTGCTGTTATATGTAGATCATTTAACTGTGCTTTATTTTTATTACCTCATAACCGCATGGGGTGGGTATTCTTTTATCTTCATCTTAAAGGTGAGACAGCTGAGAGGCCCAGAAAGGCTAAGATATTTGCCTGGGGTCACACATTCAGTAACCAGTGTGCAAACCTTGTTTGATGCCAAACTTACACTGTTCACCATACCATCTAGAGGTTTCACAGCTTGTCTTAACATTCATGGGGTAGGTAAGCCAGAGTCATACTAGGACTGGGACTAGGAGATCTAACCACTTCATTGTTTCTTTAATCTTGAATTTCTTGTGATTTTTCCTCTTTCTTTTATTCTCTTGCACCAACTATTCTTTGGATTTGAGGCTTCTGCATACCATTTTAGCAGTAATAGGCAGAGAACGTAGTGACCCATGGGTTGGGTGGGGGGGGCGGTTTCTGCTCTGGTGCAGGTGATAAGGGGCTGCTTTGTCTGGAGAGAATTTGAAACCTGTAATAAAATCATCTAAAAATTTGTCTGCAAAGTCTACAAGTTTAAAATTGTGCCTGCACTTATAAACAATGTCAGTGGTAAAATATTCCTCCCCCAAAAATCTGTTGTTGGGGTTCGTTCTAAATAATGGCTGCAGTAACTTGACTTTTAATAATATATATGTACATTTCAAAAGAGCATTGTATTACTTATCTTTTAATAGAGATTGTACACTACATGGAAATTAGGTGAGACTCCTAATTATATAGGTGATTCCAACATATGTGAACTTGGCTACATGCATTCATTTTGAGAATAAGTTTTTAAGGGTTTGGAATGTGTTTTTTTTTAATTTTTAAAAATTTTTTTAAATTTGCATATGGGCAGGAGGCACCAGGGACTGAACTCCAGACCTCCAGCACGGCAGGTTGGAGCTCTGCCTGCTGAGCCACGGCAGCCGCCCTGGAATGTGTTTTTAACCCTGGGATTAAACGTTGTGCTCCATAGTAAGCTAAATTTATAGTCTTGGAGGAGTAAGGCTGAAGCAAAATAGAATATTTGACAGCAGACATTTCAGAAAGCGCATATGTGGATTTATGTGCTTTCATAAATTCTTTCAGTAGAAGTACTGGCAGTTTCTGTTTGAGTAGTTGCAGCTTTCTATTGGTAAATAGTTCGAGTCTTCTAGTTCACAGCTCTTTTGGCTTATAAGCACATGAAGAACCTTCTAGGAGCAGCCACTGGAGACTTAGTGCAATGTGTGTGTGCATGATATGGAATTTGCGCTTCTGGATGGAGCTCTGGGTGAAACGTCTTTGCTCTCCTTGCTAAGCACACGTGATGGAGTAGTTGTAAGAACACATATTCTCTTTGACTTGTAAATAATTGCCTTTTCCAAATGAAAACTCCATATTAGTTTTGTATTGCTATTGTATCAAATGACTACATACTTAGTGGCTTAAAAGAAAGCACCTATATTATCTTACAGTTCTCTAGTTCAGCGGTCTGACATGGGTCTCACTGGGCTAAAATCAGGGTGTTGGCAGACTGCATTCTGTTGTGGAGGTTGTAGGGGGTATCCATCATAGTACCTTGTCCAATTTCTGGAAGCTGCCATGCATTCCTTGGCTTATGGCCCCTTCCTCCCTCTTTAAAGCCAGCAATTTAGCATCTCTTTAACCCTGAACCATGCTCACATCTCTTTCTCTGACTCTTCTGCCTGTTCTTCCCACTTTTAAGGACCCTTGTGATTATATTGGACTCACCCACATACTCCAGGATAATCTCTCTATTTTAAAGTCTCTGGTCACCAACTTTAATTCAATCTGCTACCTTAATTTCCCTGTGCCATGTAACCTAACTTATTCACAGGTTATGGGAATTCACCTTTCTGTGCTTCTGGAGTGTTTTGTGTTGTACTGGATTATGTAGAAATGATCTGTTTACATATATTTCACTTGTGCTTAATTTCACAAACTCCTTGAGGGTAGATTGTGTATATCTACTTCATTTCTTAATCCCCCACATCCACCACAGTCCCTGGCACGTGTATAAGGTCCTCAGTGTTTGCTGAGCTAAACTGTGCTGTTTGAAACCCCCCTGATTTTATTTATAAACAAACTAAGGGCCAGAGAGTTGTGACTTAGTACAAAGTAATGAGAGCTCAAAAGCCCTTTTATCTCGTCTTTCACAAAGCCATTAAATGCAAGGCTCAACTCTTATATGCTTGAAAGAAAATCTGAATGTGCAATAAGAATGCATTATTATTACATTCTCATAAAGAGAACATCTGATAATGGTCATGAATGTGAAACAAAGCGAAGACTGCTCTCCTATAAACAGTCAGAGAAGAATATCGCTTAGTAATAAATTAGCTCAGCTTCAGTAAATGGAAAATGAAGACATTCTCTTGCGGAACATTCCTTGGTTTGCATTTTAAGGATTATACTTTCAAAGTTTGAGAACTATCAGATTATGTTTGTACAGAGTAGAGCATCTAAATTAAACCAGCACCATAGCATAATTTGATCTTGTTTTATCTTATGCATTTGTGGCTGACTATGGATGAATTCTTGTCAGTTAATTTTGATTTTAGTCTCAGTGCCTGTTCTAGTTTGCTAGCTGTCAGAATGCGACATACCAGAAACAGAATGACTTTCAAAAGGGGGAATTTGTTAAGTTGCAAGTCCACAGTTCTAAGGCTGTGAGAATGTCCCATCTAGACCAAGGCTGTAGAAATGTCCAGTCTAAGGCATCTAGGAAAAGATACCTTGGTTCAGGAAGGCTAGTGACGTTCAAGGTTTCTCTCTCAACTGGAAAGGCATATGGTGAACATGGCAGCACCTGTTAGTTTTCTCTCCTGGCTTCTTATTTCATGACGCTCCCCTGGGGGCATTTTCCTTTTTCATCTCCAAAGGTCTCTGGCTATGTGGGCTTTGTAGCTCTTTGCAAAATGGTTCCTTCTTAAAGGGCTCCGATAAGCAACCCCACCTTGAATGAGTGGAGCGATACCACCATGAAAATCATCTTATCAAAAGTTCCAACCCATAATTGGGTAGGTCACCTCTCCATGGATAATCAAAAAGCTCCTACCCAGTAATATTGAATGAGGATTAAAGGACTTGGCTTTTCTGGGGTCCACAAATTCAGATCAGCACAGTTCCCTTTGTGCTGCCTTTCAGTGATGAGTAGGATGTCAACATAAAATGGAGAGACTTGCAGAAATACCTAACTGGGATGCCTGATGAGCCAACAGATAAGTAGTCCCACCCCAGGAACAGGAATGCTAAGAAAATTCATGTTCTTTTGCTAGGTTGGCACCCACTCAGGAGGTTTTCAGATAGAGCTGCACATCTGTTGCAGCTGTTTTGGTAGTTGGAATTTTCATTTCAAAGCTAGCCCTATAGAGAACAATAGATTTTCTTATATTTTTATTTAAAGATTTGCTGCTTTGAGGATGTGCCCATAGCTTTCGGTTTGGTGTGCGCCAGTGATTGACAGCTGTCAACCAACAAAAGGGCCCCCTTACCACTACCTTGTCTCAGAACTTCTTGAACTTTCAGGGCCTTCATTTTTAGTCTCATTTCCCAACACCTACCCAGGGCAGGCTTCTTTCTACATCTATAGCTCAGATGCTCACAAACTTGTGGCTGGCCATATGGTATAGGGCGGTGGATTTCAAACTACTGTTTACTTTTGGAAGTACTAGAATGCCCTCCTATAAAAATAAAAATTAATGACATCTTATACAGATTCTCAAGATACAGAAAATGGGACTGCTCAGGTTGAAGGTGAATGGGGAGCCCAGAGCCTTTCCTGTTCAGGGTTGGGGTCTGAGGCCAAGGATCCTTCTGGGAATGCAGAACCCAGCCGAAAAATCTCTTAACTGCATGAAGAGAGCACAGACTCAATCATGTACTGGGCACCCTACCCTGATTTTCAGTTATCTCATTTAAAAATGGAAATAATAATATCTTCCACACTGAGTGGTTGGAAGAATTAAATAAGATTATGCTGGTAAAGAGCCTGGGATCTAGCAGGTTTCCAATACATGGTAGCCATAATTGTTGCTTTTGATGTTCTCCTCCTCCCCCGTCCTATCCCTTCTTTGTCTACCCCTCCCTTCCTTCTTGTTTTGGTTTTATTTTCAGTCCTCCTTGGCCTAACCTGGTACTGGTCCATGGTCACCTCACTGACCACCTCATTGACTGTCACTGGCCATCTGAAAGCTGCCTTTTCTAACTTATAGCACTTGTTATCTGTTCCATTATATGTGTTTAATATATGTTTATTGCAGAAAATTTGGAAAACATCTATAAGCCTGGAAGAAAATAGCTGCAGAATCTTTCAAGACAGGGATTCTGTTTTATTATTTTTTTCACTCCATGTTATGTAAATATAGTGGGAAATACCCATTTCATCCTTATCACGAATTTCATACTTAATGATAGTTCCTCATAGTTTTAGACTGGATGTTTTATTAGCTAATTTGAAGGAAATTTTTATTTTTATGGTAAAGGAGGAAAAATGTCTTCTATGAAATTATCATAAAGACCAGTGTAAGGCGATATTCCAGGTGCTGTGAGGAATAAAGTGACCAGGGATGGGCTTCCTGCCCTCAGGGAGCTTACAGTTCAGATGGAGCTAACTCCTTCAGAACATGATAAAGCTGTGCAGTGAGTTAGATAGGGTGTCCAGATAGAGTGTCTTGTGGGCTCTTCAGGGATGAGGAGGACAGACCCAGCGGGGAGTCTTGGCATGCATCAAAGCCTTTTGGATTAGAACCAAATCTTGAAGTGAGTTAGGATTTTCATAGCTGTCAAGGAGGCATCCAAAACATTGTGGTGGTGGAGAAATAGGTGGAGGTAAGGAAAGGAACAGGAAAGTGTAGGTGTTTTAGGTGGTCTCTTTGGCTGAAAAGGAGTGTCTTGTAGAAGAAAGGAGTTAGGTGAGAAAGATAGGGGAGGCCCAGCTGGGGAGGGCTTCGAAGCCCAGGCTAGTCCTATACTGAGGAATCATTGGAGAGGTGTCAGCAGAGAAGGGAGCCGAGCAGGTGGTGTGACGGGCAGGGAGGCCTTGGAGTTTTGTGGTAGCTTTTAGAGAAGCTAGCTCAGGTCTCGCAGAGAGATGCTCCAGTCCAGCGTGAGAACTGGATTTGAATTGACTTGTAGCAGAAAGAGAGCATGATCACATAACAGTATATTCTTCTTTGCTGTCCTGGGCTTTTTATTGGCATTGTCAGGAATGGTGTTCTGTGTCGTTTATCTGTTCAGAGAGAGTTTGTGACCTTCCTATTTGGGGAGGCATGTCTGTGAGTCATTATGAATTGGAGGCCAATTAGGAAATCCGTTCCTTTCCTTTCCATTTTTCTGAGCCCATTCGCCCTCCACTTTGCCTGCACCCATGTTACATACCTGCCTGGCTCATAGTTTGTTTGGGGGAGAGTTTATGTAAAGGATGGTGTTGACCTGAAACATTCTTGACAGATAATTTTTCACCTCCCTAGTGCTTTTTGTACATCTTTTCTCTTCTGTGGTTCCCAAGCCATTCTCTCTGAAGAGGCAGCTGCACAGATGAATGGGTGACTTGAGAGTTTTTCGTGTCTGCTTAACTTCCAGGCCATTTTCTCCAGCCTTTCGGTGTGTGACAGTATCTTCATTTGGTAAGTAAAGTCAGAAGGAAAAGAAGTGATTGGTGTGCATGTCGACATTTAAGACAGTAACTTATTGCATGCCCTTTGAGGTAGGATTGGACCCTAAGGATGGGAAGAATGGAGTCAATTGAGCCTTTCTTTGCCAGTCTTTGGTTTAGTGAACTTGCTGCTTCTCTCTTCATTGCACAGTAACTGTGTGCATTGTCTCTTTTCGTCAGTAGTGGGGTTCTATTAGAGTGCTTTGCCTACCTTCTCCACTTAACGTTCTTGAAGTGGAAACTTGTGGTTAGAAATAACCTTCAAGGCTGCTTTAGTCTCAGAATCTCCTATTTAGAGACCCATCTTGGTGTTTTCTGACTTCTCCACTGCCAATTTACAGAGTTTTGGTTTATTCCCTCCAAGTAATGAAGGTTAAGGATGGGCTAATTGTGAGAATGTTGAAGTGCAAGGAACTCCCCTAACTGTCCTGATTAAATTAACATTTTCAGTTTTGTCTGTCTTTAAGAGAACACTGGGAGAAGCCCAATAATTGTGATTCAAGTTGTTTAACAGAAGCCTTCATTTGATTGCGGACTCAAATAGCTCACATTTGTTTAAATTTTTTTTTCTGGTGGTGATTTTGTTGATTGGTGTAAGAATCAAATCTTAATTTGAAGTGTACGGGTCATATTTGTGGCCAGATTGTACGGTGGTGCTTTTTTGACTTGGACGTTCAGCAGACTGATCTTCTGGCTTGCCTCACGCAGGCCCTCGGCCCTCCTTAAGATGTGACAGCTCCATGATCTCTTGCACCTTCCAGGCCATGATTTTGCTTGTTTTCAGTGCAAGTTTCTCATTTCTTACGTAGCTTCAGTGTTGAAGGGGCTTCCTGATCACAACATCCTCTGTAAGATGAAAGGGCCAGAGTACATTACATCCAAGGCCACAGAATCTTTAAACACCTGTGAGTCTGCTCCTTAGAAAATTAACCTACCTGGTGAGTCCACTCTACCGGGTCTCCTCCACTGAACTTCGTACACATTCCTACCTCCTCTTCTTCCTCTCCCTGCCTTTGCTCCCTCTCTGAAACGGGAGTTAAGAATTGAGATTGGGGGAGGGAGGGAGAAGTGTAATGAAGTGACATCATATTAATAAAGTAGTGGTTCTATTTTATCCTCCTAATTTTCTTCTTCAATTTTTTCCTTCTGTATAGGTCGCCAACATTCCTCGTGGGGTCCCACCCACTGGGATGTTAGCAATTAAAAAATTTTGTTTTCACCATAAACACTGCATGGTGTGGGCCAGGCTATGCGTTACTTTTAGTTCCTGTGGGCTCTCTCTCTCTTTTTTTTTTAGATTGTGAAATATAACATATATACAAAAAAGCAATAAATTTCCAAGTATATTTTAACATGTAGTTATAGAACCGATTTAAAAGGTTACATTTTCACAATTTTTTGTTTTTTTTCCTAACTGCTCCAAGACACTGGAGTCCAACAGAAATATCAATATGATTCAGCAGTCATACTCATTTGTTAAATCCTATCTTCTCTGTTATACTGCTCCTTCTCTTTAAATAGTATATATACCTAAAAGCAATAAATTTCAAAGTACATCGCAACAGTTAGTTGTAGAACAGATTTCAGATTGGTATGGGTTACGATTCCATAATTTTAGGTTTTTATTATTTCTAGCTGCTCTGAGATACTGGAGGCAAACAGAAATATCAGTATAATGATTCAGCACTCATACTCATTTGTTAAACTTGATCGTGTCTGTATAATTCCACCATCACTTTTGATCTTTCTCCATTCTTTTTTTTTTTGTATGCTGTATGGCGGGGTCACATTTCATTATTTTTCCATATGAGTATCGTTATTGCAGCACCATTTGTTGAATTTTTGTTTGTTTTTGGAAAGTACATGGACCTGGAATTGAACCCAGGTCTCCTGCATGGCAGATGAGAATTCCACCACTGAACTACCCTTGCAACCTCTTCTCCCACTCTTTAGGGATATTTGGGCTATTCCCAGTCTAACTTTTTCCTGTTGGAAGGGCTGTCGATAATATGGGATGGGGGATGGAACTAATTGATGTTCTGGAGAGGCTGGCCCCTCTGCATTTCAAGACTTAACTGGTCCAGGGACCCATCTGGAGGTTGTAGGCTTTGGAGACTTACCCTAGTGAATGGAGCCTTTGTAGAATCTTATATAATGCCCTGGATATTCTTTAGGATTGGCAGGAATGGTTTTGGTTGAGGTTTGGCAAGTTACGATAGGTAGCAGTGTCAAACTGAAGTGTGCATTAAGAGTGACCCTCGGGCCACGGTGGCTCAGCAGGCAGGAATGCTTGCCTGCGATGCCAGAGGACCTGGGTTCGATTTCCGGTGCCTGCCCATGTAAAAAACAAAAAAGAGTGACCCTCAGTGTAGCCTCTTGACTCTATTTGAATTCTTGCAGCCACTGATACCTTATTTTTTGCACTTATTTTCTCCCTTTTTGTCAGGATGGCATTGTTAATCCCACAGTACCAGGGCCGGGCTCATCCCCAGGGGTCACCTCCCTCACTGCCAGTAAGACTTTCATCCTTGGATGTCATGTCCTACATATGGTGGAGGACAGTGGTTTTACTTGCAGAGTCAGGCTTAGAGAGAGAAACTACTAATCTACTTTTCAGTCAGTGCATCTTTCAGCCACCTCCATCTATTGGTCCTTATGTAAAATGTCCAAAGTCCATCAGCACTCTCAGTTTGAGATAATTTCATTGTTCCCTGTGGGCTCTCTTTTTAAAAATTATTATTATTATTTTTTTATAAACTTTTTTATTAATTAAACTTAACAAAAGAACATTAAAATATTCCATTCTACATATACAATCAGTAATTCTTAATATTATCACATAGTTGCATATTCATCATTTCTTAGAACATTTGCATCGATTTAGAAAAAGAAATAAAAAGACATCAGAAAAAGGAATAAAACGATAATAGAGAAAAAAAGATTATACATACCATACCCCTTTCCTCTTGCTTTCCTTTATCACTAGCATTTCAAACTAAATTTATTTTAATATTTGTTCCCCCTATTATTTATTTTTATTCCATATGTTCTACTCTTTTGTTGATATAGTAGCTGAAAGGAGCATCAGACACAGGGTTTTCACATTCACAGAGTCTCATTGTGAAAGCTATATCATTGTTCAATCATCATCAAGAAACATGGCTACTGGAACACAGCTCTGCATTTTCAGGCAGTTCCCTCCAGCCTCTCTGCTACATCTTGAACAACAAGGTGATATCTACTTAATGCATAAGAATAACCTCCAGGATAACCTCTCGACTCTGTTTGGAATC
>PVIY010060213.1:0-11720 GCA_004026745.1 Myrmecophaga tridactyla
GAAAAAAAGATTATACATACCATACCCCTTACCCCTTGCTTTCATTTATCACTAGCATTTCAAACTAAATTTATTTTTTCATTTGTTCCCCCTATTATTTATTTTTATTCCATATGTTCTACTCTTTTGTTGATATAGTAGCTGAAAGGAGCATCAGACACAAGGTTTTCACATTCGCAGAGTCTCATTGTGAAAGCTGGAATAAAGTCTTCTTATAGGTCTATCAGGTTTCATTTCTTTTGGATCATGTAAGAATTAGACACATGTCTAATTTTGATGTTCCCCAATTTTTTTCACTACATGCAAAATATTTGGAATATTCCATTCTCGGCAAAAAGCTACCAACCCTCTCTCATTTTATTTTGGAGCCACAGACATTCTTATATAACTAATCTGATGACCCTTTTGACCTTGAGCACTCCTAAACTGTATCTCTTCTCAACAAGTGACCAGCCTGACATTTAAGCCATTGCAGAGGCTGCACGCTGTCTTCAAGGCTGTAAGCCTAGTACTCACAGCCACAGGCACACACACACAGAGGAACAGATTTTTTGTTGTTGTTGACACCACTCCAACCGCCTCACTATTCGTTATGTTCCTTGACTTCCCCTCTTTCCCTTGGCCCTCTTGTACCTGGTGCCTTCTTGATCTTTGGAACCTAATGCCTTCGTGATCTTTGGACTTCTCAGCTCCCACTTTGGTGTACTTGTCAGGATCCCTCAGCAGTGTCCCACAGTCCACAGTGATGGGTGATCTTATACTCTTCTCTATCATATTACAACTCATAAACCTTTAGTGACTGACTTGGAACCTGTTTCCAAGAGAAGAACAAATGCTTACAGAGTTATGATGATCATACATAACTGTAACTCCCTCCAGTATTTTCATATGCTACAAGTCTGTTTGATAAACTAGAAATCTCTGACAGTGGCATTTCAGGTCGTCTGACAGTCTCATTTGGGCAACAGTGTGGGGTGTGGAGGCTAGAGGTAGTTTTGGGGAGGAGGAAAAGAGTCATAACTTGAAAATGTATTTATTGAAATATACTTATCGAATACGTTTTATGTGCTACTACTATGTTTACAGCAATAATCAAGATAAGAGGTAAGTGGAGTCCAACAACACATTGTACTAAATAATGCAGGCAACCCACCCCTCTTAGACTATAAAAAAGATGGAAAAAATATTGCCAACCCCTGTGCTTGAAAGAAACGGAAATCCTTTTGTGCTAAAAACAAAGAAAAATCAACTCCAGAGCAGTAAGGATAGGTTGATGTACCAGTGGCCCTCTGAGGTTTCAGTCTTGATATAAGTCTTCGAAAGTGGGTGCTGAATTTCTAAGATCCGCCTCCAGGACAAGAGATGTGGTTTTGCACCCTCATGAGGCTTAGGACCTGGAATGAGCCCCTTGCATAAGTTTCAAACAGCCATCGCTATCCTTCCATGAAGAGAGAACTAGAACTCCAGCCATGAGTAGTGAAGCAGCAAGGAAATAAGTTGGAGTCTTGAGTGGGAAGAAATAAAGTCATCCAAAAGAAATCAAATCCCTGGGCCCATGCTGTGAGTGGATTTGGCATCCAGATCTGTTTTATCTGAGGGACTTGGAAATCCCTGCTGAAGAAGTCAGTATAAAAACCAGGAGTGTTAAAACCCCTAGAACTCTGGCTTAAGGAAACACACTACCTAGAAGGCGGTTTCACGACCAAGAGCTCATGAGACACAAGAAAATACAAACCAAGAAGCAAACAAAAAACTCCAGCAAAATAAGCTCACAGTGAGAAATTATAAACCGTATACAAGGAAATTATCATGAGGAAAGAAAGCAAATGCAAGCAGGAGAATTAGCACTCCTAGAACAATCTGAATTAACCATTAAATAACTGTGTTTTAAGTGGATGTAGTGATCAGAGAAATGATTGGAACCTTTAAAAACATTGGGATAATGTGATAAATTTTTTTGAGATTTGTGAGAGAATGAAATTGAACTTCTAAAATGGAAAACTACTGTCTTTTTATGCAAAGGATAAGATTAAAGATCAGAGCAGATAAAATACAGCAAAAGGGAATTTGCACTTGTGAAATGAAGGCTAGATATGAGCCTATCTCTTTGCATACAGCTGTAAGACAAAAAAGACATGAAAATATGGCAAAACAAGTAAGAAGTATGGAAGCTAAAATGAGAAGATTTTATAGCATATTCAGAAAGAGAGAATAAAGAAAACAGTATAGATTTTTCAGATTAAATAAGCCCACTAACCCCCAAGTAGGAGAAAATAAAACAAGTCCACACTTAGGAAAGTACATCAGAGAAAGAAAATGCCTATTAGCAGCCAGAGAGAAGACATGGTACCTCCTCTCAAAGAGTTTGAAATCTAGTGGAAAATACAAGGAAATAAATAAGCAGTAAAAACTGTGGTGGATTCTGTGGCAGTAGAGAGCATGGGGTGCCATGGGAGTACGTAGGATGGATGGAGAAAGGACTACCTGGAGAAAGTGATATCCAAACTAGGAAATCAGGAGTAGTTAAATGATGGGTAGGAAGGGTGGTGGGAGTGCAGGGGATAAGATGAGACCTTCAGGTAAGTGAAGATTCTTCCAGATGAATGGGTTGAAGAATCTCTTCTTAACACGCACAGCTGGCTGTGCCGCCACAAGAGTTGTGCTCTGCCCTTCTCTTGCTGACACTCGTAACCGGATTATCTGTCGCTTGATATTTAGTACAGGACATTTTTCTGGATGATTTTAACAGATGGGAAGAGGTGTTGAAAAGTTGTGATTGATAACCAAGTTTCTTTTCACTGATAGATGTGAGATTGAGAGCTTTTTGTTTCCATTTTTTCACTTTTTTAACCCTTGGCTCACAGATCAGCAATCCATGCAGATCTGCAGTCCTGTGTGTTGGTGCTCTGCCATCCAGAATTGGGGTGGGTTGGCTAGGACTCCCAGGTGGCTTAAATCTTCATTTCCACGTGGATGGAGTATGTGGTTTTGCAGGTGGGTCTTCTCCCCTAAGGAGTTAGACGAATTAAAAAGGGGATCTGAGGACATTAAGAGCAAATGCTGAGAAGATGAACATCACTGCATTAATCGTCCCATTGTTTTTGTGTGACTTATTAAAGGGCTTTCTTGAAACTATGTAAAGGCTGATATTCAGTCATGGTGCTGTAACATAGGGTGAAAATCTTTGTGAAAAAATTGTCATGCAGCATCCACTTATTTAAGTTTGGCTTAATGAGATTATAGAATTTACCAGAATTATTTTATATAGAATGATTAACAAACTGACACTTCACATGAAGCCAATGAATCTTATTTTATTATCCAAAATACTTCAGAGAAAAATCAAAGGTATAGGGAGTTGCTTCCAATTACCTGAATCGTAAATCATCTGCTCCCTCTGTATTTTAAAGAGTCTGTGCAGTGGTTCATCCCCAACTGTTAATCTGTACCTTTATAACTAGATTTTAGAGCTACTTATGAGTACAGATGCCTTTCTACACTCTTGCTGCCTATAACACATTTGTGAGCTGAGAATTCTTTTGAGGATTGATAGAAGAAGCATTTGGAGTATGAGCTGGGTAATTCTAGCAGCTTAGAGGTGGAGGAGTTTCTTAGCAAAGTGTTCAATAGAGGTAGTTTTGTTGTCTCTTATTGATAATAAATTGAGACCATCATTCCCACTCCTTGCAGTCTTGCCTTTTGAGGGATTTCCATTCTTTATGAGGATTTGAAGTCTTGGTATACTCACTGAACTGAAAGTTGCAAATGCTTGAATGAGCTCCTTGAGTCTGTTTCTGACATTCCAGGAGACTGAATATGCTCATGTCTTTTGGGGCTTCACTGTTTCCATCTATAGAACAGAACTGTGTTTCTTCCTACCCCTGGGAAAAATGTGATGATGAACTAATAAGTTGCTATAAGAAGCACATTTGTGATAATGGTATTTTCCTATTCTTAAGTTACAAATAGACAGTCATGTGAAATGTCACCATTTAAATGTAGTGCGTGGAAAAGAAATATGCTTATAATTGTGGAGATGAGAGTTGAATCAAAAAATAAAGAAATCTGAATAGAAAATTGTTCAGTGCAGTCAACATGTATTGCATATTTAGCACATGCCTAGCATTTTATGGTCAATAAAATGTGATTTCTCCCCTTGAGCTCCTTATAAAATCACTGAGGAGACAAACAGATGCAAAATTGAAAACAAGTTAAGACGTTGTGTAATTAAATGCTAAAATGAATAATGTAGACAATAAGTGCTCTCAAAGGTCAAAGGAAGAGCAAGTAATGTGAGAAATCTTCACAGGGGAGATGAGACCAGACTGGTTGTGGAAGGATTAGAAAATTTAGAAGATAGCAGGGAAAACATTCTTTGCATGGCCCAGATAAAGGGCTTCTTGGAGAGCTTTGGGAGGTAAATATATATAGGTGAGGTGGGCCAAACTGCGAAGAAATTTAAGTATCAAAAAAAATGTATTCTCTTTTCTGATACTTAAATAAATTTATTAAATTTATTAACTTTTTAGGTGATATGTGCTGAAGTAGGTTTTTGAGTTGATAGGGGAAATGATGTGGTATTTTAGGAAATTTGAGGGTTTAGGTGAAGTACCTAAATTAGGACAGCAGCTCATCTATCTGTCCACAGTCTCACTGTTCATGAACTCTGAATGTGAGGGTTAAGGGGACATGATTAATACAGAGACAGGATGGTGTAGGAAAGCTAAACTAATGTTTGAGTACCTAATAAGTGTTAAGTACAATATTATGTGTTTCACACACATTTTTCTCCTCTTAATCTTGCAGCAACTCTGTAAATTAAGTAATACAACATTTTATAGATGTAGAAATGGAGGCCCAGATTAATGAGTTGCCAAGATCCCACAATTCGTAAGTGTTCTAATGTAATCTTGTCTGACTTCAGAACCCTTGCTCTGTCTTATCATTACCATTATCATGAGAAATGCATTGAAGTTCTCCTTTGCAGCACTTGTCTTATCATTGCTCTTAGTCAAATTATCAGAACAGATCCTATGAGTACTCAAACCTTGGAGACCTTTCTTGTTCCTGGAAGTTTAAGTTAAGCAGAAGTCATGTGTGTATGAGTCAAGACAGTATATTTGGTATGCTCCAGGATTTGCTCTAGAACCTTGAAGGTGCAATGTCACGGGCATTTAACACTTCCAGGATACAGACACACAAGTGCTTAGTATTCTGTCCGTTCAACAATATGATAGCCAAGGAAATTCCAGAAACCTTTAAAGAGCCAAAAAAAATAAAGCATTTCATTTGTTAATCTATCTCTAGAAATCTTCACAGGGAAAGTAGATTTCTACTACTTTATCCACAGAAAGTGAATAAATGAGATATTGACAAGGTAGAACTGAATAAATGATTATTTCTAATGTCTCATGAGTAGAGCAGGGCAAACGCAGTAACGGGTATTGCCACTTCCTCTTTCCTCTGATAGAGACTGGCTGTCTCCCATTCTTTACTAAATGGCCCACAGTTCTTTATTGATCTTCATGTTTTTATCCTCCAGGCCCTGACAGAAGTCTGAGTTGCCTGACTGAGCTAAATAAACTGTGATGGCAGTGATCTGGAGAAGGTGGCAGGAAGGCCCAGTTAGGGACCTTTGAAGAGGGATGATAGTTCAATGTTACCTCAGCTATGTATGGATGTTCAGTGGGGTGTTGGCACTTAGGAGGGCCATTGTATTAGTTTCCTAGGTGCTAAACAAATACCATGCAATGGGTTGGCTTAACGGGAATTTATTGACTCATGGTATTAGAGGCTAGAAGGCAGGCTTCTTCCTGGCAGCAGTATCTTCTGGCTGTTCAGCAGTCTTTGGGGCTTTTCTGAAATATGGCAGTGTATATGGTAGGGTCTCCTTTCTCTTCCAGGTTTTGTTGACCAGTCTCTGGCTGCTCTCTGTGGCTTCCTCTCCATGTCCAGTTCCTTTGTGTATAAGGATGTCGGCCATTTTGGCCTATGCCCACTGTCTTTCAGTTTGAGCACACCTTAATATCTTCAGAGGCCCTGTTTACAAGTGGGTTAGCATCCACAGGATCAGGGGTTGGAACCTGAGCATGCCTTTTGTGAGGGTCATGATTCAGTCCCCAACAGCCACAATACAGGCAGCACTTTGGGAGGTCTCAAATTATAGACAAGGTAGGAACATGTTGCAAACTCATTCTGCCATGAGAATTTGGCAAACTATGGGCAAGAAATTTTTTAAATGTTTATTTATTGAATAATATAACATATATGCAAAGCAAAGAAAAAAAAAGCAGTAATTTTCAAAGCACACTTCACCAAGTAGTTATAGAATCCCAGAATTTGTTATGTGTTACCATTCCGTCATCTCAGATTTTTCCTTCTAGCTGCTCCAAAACACCAGAGGTTAGAAGGAATATTAATATAGTAATTCAGTAGCCATACTAGTTTGTTAAATCCCATTTTCTCTGTTGTACCTCCTCCTCCTTTAATCCTTCTCCCAAAGTATAGGAATCTTTGGGCAACACCTGTTGTGAAAGGTTCAGGTGTCAACTTGGCCAGATGATGATAATGCCCTGTTGTTCTATTCCTATGGACTTAAATCATCAGTATATGAAATTCATCTGTGGCTGATTACATTTGCAATCAGCTAAAGGGAGTGCTTTCTACAGTGAGTGGGGTTTAATTTAATTAGCTGGAGATTAAAGAAAGAGGGCAGAAGAGACCTCAGCAGCTCAGTACCTCATCTTAGCACTCACAGCTCAGCTCAAACATTTGGATATGCAGAAAGGAATCGCCCCAGGGAAGGCCGTTGGAATCCAGAAGCCAGGAGAAAAGGCCAGCAGATGTCACCATGTGATTTCTTATGTAACCAAGAACCTTATATGAAAGCTAGCTGCCTTTCCTCAGAAGAACTATAATTTTTTAATGAAATAAATCCCCTTAATATAAATATAAAATAAATCCCCTTAATAAAAGCCAATCCTTTTCTTGTGTGTTACATTCTGGCAGCTTCAACCAATTTAAAACACCTGTTCTGACTTTTTCATGTTGAGAAGGGTGTCCACACTAAGTAAGACGTAGGGAGATGTAATTAATTGATAATCCTGGAGAGGCTGGTCCCTCTGAGTTTGAGGATTTATCTGACCTAGGAACCCTCTGGGAATTATATATTCCAGGAAGGCAAACCTAGGGCATGAAACCTTAATAGAGTTTCAGTTCGAGCCCCATGTGTTCTCAAGAATCAACAGAAGTAATGTTTATTGGGGTTTAGCAAACCATGATATGAGTAAGAAATTTATTTTTAAATTGATTCTCTTCAGCTGAAGAGAGAAAAGGACAATTGATGTATACCTGTGAATATCACAGGTACACAGGAATATCCATGACCATAATGTTCATAAAGTTAAATGGAAACAACTGTTTTTAATATTTAGTATTTCTTGCAAATAGATTTTCATTTAAAAAAAACTCAGACATCAGGATGTTCAGTAAATATTTGAATTAGATGAGATGCTTTAGGGCTCTTTCTCCATACAGAAACCTTGAATAACCAGCAAGAACTGGCAGAAACACCTTTCTTAAAGCTTCAAGAAAAATGCCACTTAAAAGCAGTAGGATCTCATAGTACCCTGTGTCTCATGCTCCCAAACAGATCCCTGATCCTGGTTCAGGAGGGAGCAGAGTAACCCTTATGTATATACTGTGAGCACCTATGTCTGGCCCAGTCTCTCTCGTAGTAGCCTGAGGGACTCGCTGTGCCGGAACTTGCCCTAGGTGGAGAAGTCATTTCACAGAGCTCTCCTACAGAATGCTGTGGGAAAGGAATTAGAATAGAGACATAGTTTCTGTAATCTCTTGAAAGTTTAATTGATATCAAAGCAAATGAGGTTGTTATCGATGTAGGGTGTTAAATTTAAACCCCATTGTAAACTACAAAGAAAATATCGGTGAATATGTACACTTATAGATAGAAATTAGAGTACAGGTTGCCAGGGGTGGGAGATGTGGGAACACAATGTTAATACAAAATGGATGTAGGGCTACTATTTGGGGATATGGAGATATGAGAATGGAAGGTGGTGAGGGTCTAAATGTGATTAATCCCACTAAATGATATGCTTGGGAGTGATTGAGATGGGAAAATTTGTTATATATTTATGTTCCCACAATAAAACAAAAGAAAAAAAGCAACTAAAAAGATAATACATGATCCTGGAAGGGATCTAAAAGGTAGGAGAGAAGGCTTAAAAGGACATTACTGGGACATCTGAAAAAATTACAATACAAACTGTATGCTTTATACAATATTAAATTTCTTTAAGTTGATAAATCCACTTAAGGTAGATATATAAACAAATATCCTTGTTCTTAGGAAATGTACGTGACTGTATTAAGTGTCTAGGGAGCATGATATATATAACCTACACTCAAGTGTTCAGATAGCTGGGTTCATAGGTTGATGGATAGGTAGAATGATACAGCAAATGAGATATAGAGAAATTGGTGGATTGGGGAATCTGGGATGTGTAGGTATGGAATGTTGGAGTTCTCTGTATAGAGTAGTAATATTTCACATTAAAAATTAGAAATAAAAAAGAAATCCCTTACCATCAGAGGACCTGTTTATTCTGAGACAATAATGGTGTGGTAGTTTGAAGCTGTATGTACCCCAGAAAAAAATCACATTCTTTTAATCCATTCCTGTGAATATAAACTGATTGTAAGTAGGGCTTTTGATTAGATTATTTTAGTTGAGTCTAATCCTTTTAATGGGGTCCTTTAGAAGAGGATAAAACACATAGAGAAGCTTGGAGAAGCTCACAGAGAAAAGCCCTACAGAAGCTAAGAGAAAGACAGAAAAAAAAACCTAGAGAAGCTGAAAGAGAAAGCTGCAGAAGCCAGAAGCTGAAGCAGTGAAACCCAGGAAGGAAGTACCAGCAGACATGGCCATGTGCTTCCCGTGTGGCAGAGGACCTGAGGGTTGCCCATAGCCAGTCTTCGGGGAGAAGGTTTCATCATGTTGATGCCTTGTCTGGACGTTTTCACAGCCTCAGAACTGTAAACTTGTAGCTTAATAAATCCCCATTGTAAAAGCCAACCCATTTCTGATATATTGCCTTTCATCAGCTTTAGCAAACCAAAATAAATGGTTTGTATGAAAACTTTTAAAAGGGTGAACATACCTTGTTTTGTTTTGTTTTTCTAGTGATATTTAGTCAAAATAACAGTCTTCAAAAAAAAAAGCTTAATATTAGGAAGAGGACTCTTACTATGTAATCTTACTTACTAATCTGATAATTATCCATATTATGTCTCCTTTTTTCCCAAGGTCTCCAGCAGACCAAAGTGACACTTATGTATTGTTCATGCTTCAGTATCAGGATGCAGCCAAGCCTCACTTCCCTATTCGTCTCCTCCATTGTCTGTGCCCCAAACTCCTAGTGCTAAGGAGCAGATGGATGGATTAGACCTTTAAGTGGTAGTTAATATCCTGACTTGGATATTTAAGTCATTCTGTCTTGGGTTTTATAGCATTTCTTAAGGTATTCTTTTGAAAATATTCAGCTATTTTTTTTTTTTCCTGTTCTTGGAGTCTTTTTGTATGGAAGTCAGCACTAGAATGTGGTATCATAATGTGTTAGGGATGTAAAGCACTTATCAGTTCTGTCATTGCTTGTGCTTAACCTGATCCATTTTAATTCAGTAAGCAGCATTTTCCAGTGCCAGGCCCCTGTGCTAGAGATTAAGGATACAGGGAGAAAAGATTCAGCCTCTTCAAGAAATAGGTTCACAAATTCCTGTCCATTTGTCCTAACCCTTGTAACCTTTAGTCTTTAGTCTTAGTATTCTACCTTAAATTCTGCCTCTTTGCTCTATTGATTGAAAAAACACTCACACTCATTTTACACATTAGATTTTTGTTCTCTTTCTTACCATTTAGTTACTCCTTTTTAAATAAGTGAGCCATCTGCCTCTTTTGTTATAGTGTCTGGATCTAGAACCTTCTGTAGTAACTCATGCTTCAAGAATCATCTGTCCATTACCTACCCAATAAGAGTTATTGACCTTATCCCAGCAATTCATTGCTTTAAATTGAAGCTCTTTGTGTTGGTGGTAGTGGTACTGTGTACTTTGTAGTCTGTGTGCTTCCTTTGGATTGGATTGACACACTCTTCCTTTCCCTATCACTGCAGTGGGAAGAACATTTAGGAGACTGAGTTCAATTGGAAGCTAGAGCCCAAATTTTCTACTTCATGTTGATCAACTACGAAACGAAACCCTAGATTTTACTCTGAAAGGTGAATGGCATCCATTTAACTTATTGTACATATGTTTGCATATGGCAATAATGATTATATGAAATTTAACAATATAAATCCCTTGAAACAAAGGTCCACAGTGTAGATCTAGTCTATGACATACACAGCATATTATGAATACCTGACAAATACAAAGCAGTGAAAGGGCTTGAGTTCAAAATATAACTCTGTTAAATTTCCAAAATTCCATTTCCTTTGTTCATAAGGACCAGGCACCTTGAAGGCAAGTCATCACCATCTTGCTGTGAATTTCTGACATGCTGCGTGACCAAGAACTTGCAGGAACTGGTAAAGGAATATCACTAAGGACCTATGTCTTTCGCTCCTAATTTGGATAGTGTATATATATGTTTGAGTATAGAAGAGTAGCAGTAACAAATCACAACCTTTGTGTGAAGGTGACAGGGTGGGAATAAGGGGTCACTGTGTGACAAGAAAACCTTTGTACTGTTAGGTTAACATGCTTAGAAAATAAGAGCCATCCTTAAGAAACTGGGCTCCATTAATTTAAGAGTCTTCTCTATTAAATTCTTGATTTCTTATGTTTAAGATGCTTTGAACAAATACTTAAATAAATGTTGGAACGTTAGACTTTGCCTGATTGCCATTCCATTCAATGTGAAAAATATTGTAAACCCTGAAAGTTTCCTCCTTGGACGTAGTTTTATTCAGCCCATCAGTCACTACTTCTCCGTCTTTGAGAGAAAAGCAAAACTGGATATTCTCCCCTTTTAATAACAAAGCCCAGAAATTGTTGCAGGACTAGGGAGCCAGATCACTTGTTAAAATTATAAAATGGCAGCATACATCTTGGATTTCTCTTTGCAGCATTCCCGTCACTTGTGTTAAGTCTTAGAAATCCCAGGTAACCATTGTCCTGATGACTAAGTTGTATATCCATTTGGGTTCTTTGTTGCACGCAGAAGAAACCAACTCTCATTAACTTGAACAGAGTGAACTTTATTGGAAGAATATTAGAAGTTCATAGAATGAGAAGATGAGAAGGCCAAAGAACTAGGCTTGGATGTAGGCAGGTATCAAGAAAACTCTTGAGGCCCAGGAAGCAAGAACTATCTGGAGGTGTTCATAGCACTTGCTGTCCATTTAGGCACGTGGTGCTGCTGACCACCTGCAGCCCTCTTTCTCCCTACTCGCAGGGAAGTCCCATGGCCCAACTTTGGTCATATACCACACCTTTATAGAGGGAGGTTGGGATGCTGGTTACTGTCCTACCACACTGTATCCTCATTCTTCAAGAGAATTTAGGGTGAAGTTCTTTGGGGAAAATTATGCTGAGCAGCCAGCAGCAATAAATGGCTTCCATGGGGCCAGGTATAGGATTGAAGGAAATGAAAAGGCTGGTACTAGTTCTCCTATTGTAAAGAGGGCTGGAAACATTTG